>QMIH01003477.1:2347-30108 GCA_003987875.1 Clarias batrachus | reverse complement strand
GTGTGTGTGTGTGTGTGTGTGTGTGTGTGTGTGTGGGCATGAACACTAATATCTCCATGTGAATGCTGCGCTCTTTGACTTTCCTCTCTGTTGCGGCTCGACTCTGAATAACTTTATTTAGGAGCTTGTGAGTAAAATACCAACATCTCACAGAAACAGCATTTTCTTTTCTTTGAGTCCTGGACTTTCCACTCATCAGTTTTCTCCTGTATGGATTAATCTCATCCTGAATGTTTTACTTCTTCCCTGTTACAGACTGAACACTGACTGAGTGTCTTGTTTTATTTTTAGGGGACTTTGCTGCAGAACCTGATGATGTTGAAGATGAGACAGGTATTGTTCACATTCCTAATGGTAAACTAATACTATAAACAATCTAAAGTTCTGACTGAAACCACACACACAGACACACACACACACACACTTTTAGATTTACCTCAGTAACCTTTATTACCGTTTAATAATGGGTGTGATATGCTATTTTTTTATTGTTGTTTTAGTTTGTTTATATGAAAGCCGCTGATGCTGAAGAGACCATCACAGTGTAACGTCTGATTCCTAAAGACCCTGTAAACATTAATCACATGGTGGTAAGTTTATAGGCGACGCCCACTTCACACCGGGGTCTCCCTGATGTCAGCGGACTGGGCATCGCTTCTCCAGCCGATGTTGTGTGTTCCTCACCTCGCCCGTCCTCAGTGCACGACCCGTCCATGAGCTTTTCTTTCTATAGGATTAAAATACCAACATCTCATAAGTGTGTTTATGTTGATGTGTCCTGTACTGTACTACACTATGCTATGCTACATTGTGCTATACTTCATATAATACAGTATTAACAGCCTGATACTAATGCTTACGCATTTTGAATGCTCCACCATGTGTACAGAAAAGTGAAATGTGTGTCTGTAAACCTCAACAATTATTTAAAGCAGAAGATGAATTCTTTGGGGTTCAAAAATCCCTCTGTTCATTGTTGACATAAACATGAGCAGTGTTCACAGTGATGTCATTAATGTGAAGTTCATCACTGTTGAAGTGTCCAATTACTGGGAAGGTTTTTTTTTTTTGTTACGGGAGACAATAAACAGCTCCTTCAGTGTTGCACATCGTTAGGTTCGATCATTCGGGATATTATTACAGAAGAAACGTCTGTACATGATCTCGACCCTGAAGGTGCACTGCCTTAAATTAAACCAACTGTGCAAAGTATTACCATGCAGTGTGAGAGAAAACCAGGAAAGTTTAATCCTGAACATTTGGAAATGTCGAGAGGTAATTATTTATCGCTTAAATAATTTAACTCCTGCAGTAAAAGCATCCTGTTTCATGGTTTTATATTTGGGGAAAATGTAGTCCTTCACTGACAGCTGGGTGACAACATGCTAATGATACAACTGTAAAGCAGATTTTTGCAGTTTGTAAGAAAGACACTGGATATTATATATTTTATAATAAAGACACTGGATGAAACATATATATGATTTCTATTCACTCTGGAGTCACTTTTGTTTTTTTTGCACTTTAGTAACACTTAATAAAGGTTGATATCAAAGGTAAATCACATTAAACGTCCACAGTATGAGGTGTATATTTTGCTCTTACTTCTGTCTTACTCCTTTTTACAGATATTTTTGAATTGAGTTGAAAACACACAGGCGCGAACTGGTCCACAAGCTCACTCAGCTCCTGATGCTGTGTGCGCGACAGAGTCTATCCACAACATACTAGATGACAGCATTGCTCTGTAGCGGAGAGAGAGGCATGAGCTGAGGTGGTTCAATCCACCGCTTTAATAAGTTAACATGGTATGGCTTAGTTCATTTGTGCTAACCCGGCTGTTGCAGACGATCGTTCACTTTCAGGTAGCATCGGGGAGGAGCAGCAGTACGCGTTCGCCCACCTTGAACTCGCCTGGTTTCGTCAGCCAATCCTAGACACACTTCTGCTCCCCTCGCGCCTTTTGCATATGCTGTTTAACAAAAGGGAGAACCTTGGTAATATTTACTTGGAGTTCTTGCACCAACTCAATAACCAACCTGAATGGTGATGGCTGTTCCTTCAGGCTTCCTTTTCTCATCTCGTCAAGCAAGCGGCCGAAGAGTAGCTCAAAGGGCGTGAAACCAGTGGAGTCTCCCGTACCACAAACAGGATGTGCGGCATCATTTGCTCCAAGTTGTTATTCATTCAACACCCTTTGGAGCATCTGCTTTAAGGTCTGGTTGAAGAGTTTGGCGAGTCCATCAGTTTGCGGATGATACACTAACATGCGGATCTGCTTAATCTTCAACAGCCTGCACACATCACACATTACTTTTGACATGAATGGTGTACCTAGATCCCTGAGTTTCGACTCTGCTGAAGAGCTGAACCAGCCCTCTCGCGTTGTCCTTTGATGTAGCTTCTTTTATGGGCACAGCTCCAGAATAACACGAGGTATTGCCAACGATCACTAAGATATACACATGACCTTTTGCAGTTTTAGGCAGTAGCTCAACTAGATCCACGCCAATCCTCTCGAAGGGTATTCTTATAATAGTTAGTGGAACAAGCCGAGCGGGGTTAGGGTTAGCAGATGCTGTGCACTGACAAGAGTTGCAGACCTCGACCTTTGTCCACTGAGACGCGTATCGGAGCCCGAGGTCGACTCAGTCCGGGTCACGATGGCTTTGGTTAATACTAGATCACTAGCAAACAAGACTTTCATCCTTAAAGATTTTTTCACTTCAAATGGATTGGACTGTCTTTTCGTGACTGAGACCTGGCTGAGTGGTGGTGAGTCGAGCTCTTTATCCGAAGTTGTTCCTGTGGACTGTAACTTCTTCAACTCACGCATCCTCGACTGTGTCGCCCCTCTTAAGCCAAAGCGCTCCAAACTAAAATCTGAGCCCTGGCTAAACATAAATGGAAAAAAGATAAGTTACAGGTGTCCTTTGAGATTTTTAAAGAATGCCGGTCAGAATACCAGAAAACTGTCAAAACAGAGAGTTAAATATTTTTCTGATCTGATCGAAAACAACCACCACAGACCAAGAGTTCTATTCAAGACATTAAACACTGTTATTAACCCCACAGACACTACCTGCCATGATATTACTGCAATTAAGTGTGAAAAATTCCTAACATTCTTTATAAATAAAATCAATGACATTAGAGCACTTATTACACCTCCTGCTCATGACCCATCTGTGCCTCCAGTGTGGTTAACTGTGCTAAACCAGTTCAACCTGGTTTCTCTCTCTCATTTGCATGATGTCATCGTTTATTCGAAACCAACTTATTGTCCCCTAGACATTGTTCCAGCCCGACTCATTAAAGAGGCCTTTAATTCAATTGGTCCTACTGTTTTAACATTGATTAATCGTAGTCTCGAAACTGGAATTGTTCCTGATGCTTTTAAGCATGCTGTTGTCCAGCCTCTGCTGAAAAAGCCCAATATAGACCCCACAGACCTAACAAATTTCAGACCGATATCAAAACTGCCATTTCTATCGAAAGTATTAGAAAAGGTTGTGTGCTTACAGCTGCAGACTTTTCTAAATAAAAATGCAATTTTTAAATGATTTCAGTCTGGTTTTAAAGCATATCACAGCACAGAAACTGCACTTTTAAAAGTTTTTAACGATCTTTTATTGACCGCTGATTCAGTAGATCCTGCTATTTTATCCGAGGATTGGCTCTGAACTGGATTAAATCCTATCTGACTAACAGAATCTGTTCAGTGAGCCCAGGTGGCTTTTCTTCTTCAGAGGCTCCACTAACTTGTGGGGTACCGCAGGGTTWCATCCTGGGTCCCATCCTCTTTTCTTTATATATGCTGCCCCTGGGTTCCGTCATAAACAAGCATGGTATCTCTTTTCACTGTTATGCTGATGACACTCAGATCTATTTGCCTTTAAAGAAAAAACACAAACAAAATGCCATMAAGTCCCTTATAGCTTGTTTAGATGACATTAAAGCATGGATGTCTCTAAATTTTCTCAAATTAAATGAAAATAAAACTGAGATTGTCGTCTTTGAAAAAATGGATTCCTTGTGTGCTCCTGGCAGCGACTTTGCTCCATTAGCCTTTTCTATCGTTCAAAAACTTCGAGAAAGTAATTCATGCCTTTATTTCATCTCGACTTGATTACTGTAATGCGTTATACACAGGGATCAGTCAGTCGTCTCTCTCGTCTACAGCTTGTCCAAAATTCTGCTGCGCGACTTTTAACCGGTACACGCAAAAGTGATCACATCACTCGGGTATTAAAGTCACTTCACTGGCTCCCGGTTCGCTACAGGATTGATTTTAAAAATTTTATTACTTGTTTTTAAATCACTGAATGGTTTTGCACCTCTGTACATCTCTGAGCTTTTACAACCGCAATACAATATCAAGAAATCTCAGATCCTCAGACCAGTTACTCCTCTCTGTCCCGAGGTCGAGATTAAAGCTCAGAGGTGACCGAGCGTCTGCTGTCGCTGCGCCTAAATTATGGAATGGTTTACYGTTTAATATTAGAGCAGCACCTACATTAGAAACTTTTAAATCCAGACTGAAAGCTCATTTCTTTTCAATGGCCTTTACACCTGGCTGAGACATTTGATTCCATTTTATTCTTTTTATTCTTTTTAATTATTTGTTCTACTTTTTTAGTTAAGTTTAAAATGATTATTTTTTACATTAAATTATTTATGCATGATTTCATTTGATTATTGTTCTTAGTAACTGTCACTAACTGATTTTATTTACTTTTTACATAGTTATATTTTATTTTATTTTGCTTTCATCTTATGCTGTTTAATTCTGTATTATTATTATGATGATGATGATGATGATTATTATTTATTTATATTTATATTTATTTTTTTATCATTGTACAGCACTTTGGTCAACTTCGGTTGTTTTTAAATGTGCTGTAAATAAATTTGACTTGACTTGACTTGATAGTGGACATCCTGATGGGAAGCATCACACCATGGTTTGAGAACAGCACCAAGCGAGACAGGAAGCTACGCAAAGGGTGATGCTTCCTGACCTTCTACAGAAGCCATGCTGGACCAAGGCCAAGACTTCAGCCATCTGAACAATGGATTCTTTGCTTTTGCAGATATGGAACTCTTACTGCTTCCTGAATGGTTTCGTCCTGTATGACATTTGTTCCCTCAAGCAGCAGAGACTAAGCACTGAGACCTTCTCACACACAACACCCACAACCCCCACCATTCCCAGTGCAGTCCCATTTCTACTGTATAAGTATTTATTCACAAGTATATTAGAAACCTATATAAACAGCCAGACTGTATCAACCCTGAAAAATAAAAATAAAATACTGGTCATGGGTCGGCGGCACGGTGGTGTAGTGGTTAGCACTGTCGCTTTGTACCACCAGGGTCCGGGTTCGATCCCCAGCCAGGCTTGATTCCGGTCTCTGTGTGCATGGAGTTTGCATGTTCTCCCCGTGCTTGGTGGGTTTCCTCCGGGTACTCAGGTTTCCTCAGTCCAAAGACATGTAGGTTAGGCTAATTGACGTTCCCAAATTGTCCGTAGTGTGTGAATGACTGAGTGTATATGTGTGTGTCTGTGCCCTGCGATGGATTGGCACCCTGTCCAGGGTGTACCCTGCCATGTGCCCTAAGTCTCCTGGGATAGGCTCCAGGCCCCCCCATGGAGCCTGAATACAGGATTAAGCTCTTTAGATGATGAGTGAGTGGTCCTGGGTGTTTATTGTCTGTGGTCTGCTCCAGGTCCAGCTGATAATCAGAGTTCTCACACTGCTGTCTACTTTTTTTTTGCTGTCATCGTCTACTTTAGCCCTACGAACATTTCATGTCATGTATAATTCCACTGCTGCTCCCACCATCTCATATTCCTTATAATATATACATGGGGCATTCAAGTCAATCCGGGACTTGTGATAAAATTTCATGTGAATGAAGTTGAATATAAAAGCAATTTATATTTACAGACCGCAGTAAAACATTTAAAATATTTTAAAGGCCATACATCTGTAAATGACGATCCCGGCCGAGGTGGATCGGATCCCATTGCACTTGTCTCTTGAAAATTGATGGATAAACTTTCACCAACTTGCAAAAGATAGAGACCCATCTGTCTGTGTGAACTGTACACACACTCATTCACCAACACCACCTGCACATTACGGGAATTCGGCTGGGAGTTATTGCCACATCCCTCCGTACAGTCCAGACCTCGCTTCAAGACATTTCCACATGTTTGGGGCATGAAAGGAGTTCATGGGAGGCCGGCGTTTCAGATGTGAATTAGACAGATCATGACTCAGGGGTACTGAGAAAATTTTCTCCCTTGATGGTGCCCAAGCTCTAGTGACACACTGGGATAAGTGCATTAGTGTATCAGGGGATTATATAGAGACATAAAGGGAGTGTTTACTCTCAGGACTGTGTTCTGTTATTCTGTACAATCAAAAGTCCCGCTTTGACTTGAATGCCATCGCTCGTATATTTTTGCTTTTTCCTTTGCAATGTTACCCTCAGTGCAAGCTTAGGTGTGTTTTATTTCAGGGGCAATTTTATTTTTAGGTCACAGATAGGTATAATAAGCATTTCACTGTATGTCCTAGTGTGTATGTTTGTGTGTGTGTGTGTGAGAGAGAGAGAGAGAGAGAGAGAGAGAGAGAGTAAATCAGTATGGATTCAGAAAATGGATTCAAGTGAGAAACTATTTTAGTAGTCACTAAAACTGTGCATGATGTATTAATTATCTGTTTATACAAAATGAGAACTGTTTACTTATGATATTTCAGAGATCTGTTGCTACTTCCTCACTGTTCCTTTTAGTTTTAAAGAATGCTGATGTAACGTCCTGCCTGTTCTGGGGTTCATGCCAGAATATAAAGAAAGCCAGACTGATCTCCTGTAGGTGGCGGTAATGAGCCAATCTGGTATCGACCCTGAAAAAGAAAAGGAAAAAAASCGCTGAAGTTCCAGGTGTTTATTGTCTGCGGTTTGCTCCAGGTCCAGCTGAGAGTCAGAGTTCTCACACTGCGGTTCTCTACATCAGTCTGAAGCAGGAGGAATCAGGACACAGAGGAGATTCTRCTGTAAGTTCATGATTAACTTGTTGCTAATATTTAACTCGGTGTAGTTGTTGTTGCGCCTAGTGGTCAATAGTGGAACTGCAACAAGGACTGGCAGAAGCGCAGAAACAGAAAAACAGCGACTTTATTTAGTTTTATGTTTAAATGTTTTTGGAAAGACTGGTTTTATTCACACTTTCCCTTGAGTTACACGTCATGTTTCTCTCAGAGTCTGCTCGTTCGGACTGGACAGAATAAAGTCAGACGAACTGATTTAAAGTTTTCAGTCTCACACACACACACACACTGATTCTCAGAACTGATTCTGTTTGATCCTCTGTGAGTCCTGGTTCTGGAATTTTTTAAATTAAATTATAAATGTGAAGATTATGGTGATCTTGTCACATTCAAATAAAACGTGTTTATTTTTTTTTGTCGCTCAAAATCTGTTTGTATCAGAACCGCCGACACGCTTATTGAGCTTTACGAGCCCCGAGCGGTGTTCCATTCCGAAGTGCACTTCACAGTGTGCTCCCTACTCCCTACTCCGTAAGGGAACTTCCCTCGACAAAACGCCACCATTCGGAACACGATGTGACGTCACCAGCGATGACGTCACTTCCTGCGTATTACTGATGCTAATAATTGATTAAAGATGTACAGTACAGAGATTTATTTCTTTTTTACAGATTACTATATACTATTAAATATTTCTTAGATTTAATTAAAGTTTGCATTATTGTGTCATATGAATATGATGTTGTCGATAATAATAATAATAATAATAATTATAATAATAATAATATGAACCCTTTTTTTCAAGCTCCATGTTTTTTGCTTGACTCTGACTGCACGCTCCAGTACATGTGATAACAGAATGACAGCAGGCGGCGTTTTTTGGTTTTGCTGCAGGTAGATAATTTATGTTCAGCTTTTTGTTTCATAAATATGAGGAGGACAAATAGACATTGAGTATTTTTATTTAAAAATAACCTTCAACTCAGTATCTTTTTGACCAAACCTGCAGTGACATTGTATCCAAGTACACATAGTTCAATAAGGAGTTGGTCCCTCTTCGGCAGCTACTGTATAAAAGCATCCACTCTTCTTGGAAGAAGATGTTGGAGTGTTTCTGTGGGAATTCGTGTCCATTCATTCTGAGTGTTCATGAGGTCCGACACTGCAGGTTCGGTCAAATACTTCAAGTCAAGTCGGCTTTTATTGTCATTCCAACCATATACAGTTCAGTACACAGTGAAACGAAACAACGTTCCTCCAGGACCGAGGTGATACACACATGCAAACGACATAAATTAACAACACAACATAAATTACTGCAACAACACACTTTACCGGAACCAGCTAGCTAAGAGCTGCCTGGCTCAGATATGGCAGATTTACATTTTTAATTTAACCTAAAACTATCAATTTCTATACAAAAAAGAGACAACAATAGACAACGGACAACAAAGTGCACGTGCAGATGTGCCAACAAAGAGCTACATGACAAACACAACAACATAATGTTGATGATGATGTAGTGGGAAGAGCAGCAGTAAACAATTAACATTGTGTCAAAAATATTGTGTGCAAATATCAAGTGAAATAAATATTGTGCAAATATTGCAAAGAGCAGCAGAGGTAGGTGTACAGATTTAGATGGTTCTAGATCAGTGTGATTGTGCATGTGTGTGTTTATCAGTTCAGTCCGGATGTTATTTAGTTTGTCTGAGTGATGTGTGTGTGTGTGTGTGTGTGTGTGTGTGTGTGTGTGTTTATCAGTCCAGTCCCTTTGTGTTGAGGAGACGGATGGAGACGTCTCACTATCCGCTGTAGGGTCTTGCGGTCCAATATGGCACAATTTCCAAACCAGACAGTGATGTAGCTGCTCAGAAGGTGGTGAGGATCGGTGGTGGAAGCTGTGTCTTTCTCAGCTTCTCAGGAAGAAAAGACGTTGTTGGGCTTTCTTATGCAGAGAGCTGGTGTTGAGGGACCAGGTGAGGTTCTCCTCCAGGTGGACACCCAGGAATTTTGTGCTCTTGATGATCTCCACAGAAGAGCCGTCAATGCTAAGCGGAGAGTGATCGCTCCGAGTCCTCCTGAAGTCAACAATCATCTCTTTGGTCTTATCGATGTTCAGAGACAGGTTGTTGTCTTTACACCAGTCCACTAGCTTCTGCACTTCCTCTCTGTACGCCGACTCGTCGTTCTTGCTGTTCTTACTGTAGGTGTCCTTCTTGTCCAGGTGCGTCAGTGCCAGGTGGAGTGTGGTGGAGAGGGCGTCGTCCGTTGAACGGTTTGGACGATACGCGAACTGCAGTGGGTCCAGTGAGGGGGGCAGCAGGGTCTTGATGTGTCTCATGACGAGCCGCTCGAAGCACTTCATGATGATGGGTGTGAGTGCAACAGGGCGGTAGTCATTGAGACAGGACACAGAATACTTCTTCGGCACGGGGACGATGGTGGTACATTTAAAGCATGTGGGAACGACGGCGCTGCTCAGAGAGATGTTGAAGATGTCGGTGAGAACATCTGCCAGCTGTTCTGCACATTCTCTGAGCACTCTGCCTGTGATGTTGTCTGGTCCAGCAGCTTTACGAGGGTTGACTCTGCGTAGAGTTTTCCTCACATCAGCCGTGGTGACACACAGCACCTGGTCGTTCGGCGGAGGGGTGGTCTTCCTCGCCGTCACGTCGTTCTGCATGTCGAATCGTGCATAGAAGTTATTCAGCGCATCTGGAAGGGAGCCGTCACTGTCACAGGAAGGTGATGAAGTCCTGTAGTTAGTGATGGCTTGTATGTCCTGCCACATGCGCCGTGTGTCACCGCTGTCCCTGAAGTGATTGTGGATTCTCTGGGCGTGTGCGCGCTTCGCCTCTCTGATGGCCCGGGAGTTTGGCCCTTGCTGTTCTTAGGGCCGCCTTGTCCCACGCTCTGAAGGCAGAGTCTCTCAGAAGTGCACACACCTCCGCAGTGATCCACGGTTTCTGGTTGTGTCGTGAGATGATGCTCTTGGAGACAGTGACATCATTTTTGTCCATATAATGTATCTTATATCTAATCAAATTTATGTACAATTTTTTAATATGAGATTAAAACAAACAACAAATAATATTATTAATCCTATAAAACACAGTATTGGGTCAGATTCTATTTTACTGGTGCTGATTTTAAAGTTGCTAACTTTAGCTGTTTTGGAGAGATGGTTTTATATGAGCCCAAAAAATGGCCATTTTTCAACATTATACTGTCTCGCTTCAAACAATAATCATTTAAAATGCAAATGATTCATATTTATTAATGAATATTGGACGAGAAGGCCTGGCTCACAATCTCCATTCCAGTTCATCCCAAAGGGTTGACATGAGGTTGAGTTTAGGGCTCAGTGTTTGGGCCGGTCGAGTTCTTCCACACCAAACTCATCATGTCATTTAGTGATGGGAAGTTCTTTACTCTACGATAATTAATGACTCGAATGACTCGGGAGATGAACAAGTCAATTCTCTTTCCGTATTAACTCGTTCTTCCCAAATAAGAATTAAAATTCGTTCAAAATAATTGAATCGTTCAAAAACGACCCATCACTTTATAGTCCTGCTTTGTGCACTGGGACACAGTCATGTTGGAATAGAAAAGGGCCTTCCCCAAACTGTTGCCACAAATTTACGTAGAAGCGTAGCATTGTGCAATATGTCTTGGTTTGCTGAAGCAGTAAGATCGCCCTTCACTGGGGATAAGATTGAAACACCTTAATTTAACCATAAATACTTTTGTCCATGGAGTGTATCTTAAATATTGTCAAATTTATCTAAAATCCCTTAAAATAGATGCCAAGAAGTGGATTAAGCCGATTTCTAGTAAATTTCTTGTTCAGTTGGCAAAATAAAAATCCTTTTTACAAGAATTTTTTGTTAAACATTAGCTTGCTTTATTTAGTTATAGGCTTAATTATCATACATTTGGTTTGCTCTAATCTTATATTAGGAAATTGTATACAAATATGATTAGATTTAAGATATTTTCACTTCAAATTTTTGCAGACTGAAGTTGTGAAGGGGTTCAGAATTATTCAGGCTAAAAATAAAATCAAGCCTAGAGTGTGCAGTAAAATTATTAGAATTATGTAGAGAGATTTAAAGAGGATAAACGATATATTCAGTAAAAGATCGGATCTTTTATTCTGTCCTTTTCACCTATGGTAAAATATAATAATTATATAATAATAATAATAATAATAATATGAAATAATAATAATGTTTTACTTACAGATTTCAGAGACTTTAACCACAGCACACATGTTCTGTCATGTCTTCTCTTTCTGCTCTGTCTCTGAGCTCGGGGAAATAAAATGTGTCTTTTCTCCTTTTGTTTCTTGCTCTTTAACCTGATCATCATGATGTAAACTCCTCTGGCGTTAGCCTGGACACATGGCTTCAGAGACTCTCCTGATCTTTGTGTTGATGTTGTCGTCTGTACGTGTGGGAAAGTCTGCTGAGGGTAAGTGAGATATTACTGCAGATGTTAAAGTGTGGAATGTGAATGACTGAGTGAAGTCGGGTTTATATATGAACACATTTATAAACCAGAGGAACTTTAACACAGAGACAAATCTTATACAAGTTAAGACTAAAACACTAAAATTACAATAATACGAGGTCCTGTCGTTATGAGAGTTTAGGAGTTAGAGTCCTACAGTAAACCATTATTACACCATAATTGTAAATGAATTTCCTACAGTTACCCCTGGTGTATTTGGTACCTCTCCGCCGCGGTGCTATCGCCGTGCCACACAGTGATGTAGGAGCTGATGATGCTTCCTACCGCTGCTTTATACACATTTATTAACACACATTAAACACATTTATAAACCAGAGGAACTGTAACTACAGTAAGTGCTGCACAGAGACAAATCTTATACAAGTTAAAGAATCTTATACAGGTTAAGATTAAAACATTAAAATCACAATAATTTGAAAGGTCTTACAGTAAACCATTAAACATATATATATATATATATATACACACCATCATTGTAAATTAGGTTCCTACAGTTACTCCTGGCCTCCTTGTGGATCTCTAGAAATCAGCCTCCTTTTCTAATTGATGTTTTTTTGTGTGTTTATTGTTTATATAATCATGTACACTATTTTTTTTTTCTTTTCTTTAACAGCTATGATTAATCTGAAGTGTGAGTCTGCAGTAGGAGTCATCGGTCAGACCACTCACATCTCCTGCAGCATCGAGCCACAAACTAAACACACTGGATCTATTGATATTAACACAGTGTTTTTAACCAGGTTTAGAGAGAATAAATCCTGTTTCTCGTTTCAACCGTATGAGAACAGACTGACAGGAGACTCTCGATTTAAAGTTGAAAGCTTGCCATCATTACAGCTTCATAACACAGAGATCTCAGATGAAGGTGGATATAAATATTACATCAGGACCAACCAGGGCAATGCTAATGCAGAATTCAGAATTAATGTCACAGGTAAGAGAGAAATGTCGTCTTGTTCTCATTATCTCACGACTACAGAGTCACAACTGCACCATTATTTCTGTAACTATTCTTTTTTTATATCATGTGACCCCAGGTGACCTTTTAATAAAATCTTTTTTTTTTCTTTAGCCGTGTACAGCGTCCCGATCATAACCTCTGAGCCGGCAGAGATAGAGAGCGGTGGAGCTGCTGATCTGTACTGTAGAGCGAGCGGTGGATACCCAGCAGGAACCATCCACTGGTTTGATCAGAGAAACACAAACTGGACACAAAACTCCACACTGCAGATCACACAGGGACACGACGGTCTCTTCACTCTGTCCAGCAAACTGAGCTTCAGGAGCATCGACTCGACCTGGGGACCTTTCAGGTGCGTCGTCCTCAACTACAGATATGAAGAAGGGGAGAACACGACAACTCTGGGGAGAGAGGGTAAGTGTTGTCTAGTTTTGTATCAGTAATCATAAAATATATGATATTTCTGAAATATATAATTCTTTGTTGAAATTATTTTGAATATTAGTTACACTGATTTAATATTTACCCAATTATAAATTATTATTATTATATATTAATCAACAAAATTAAGAAATCCATGTTCATGTTTAAAACAAAGCACAAAGTGTTTTTATGGAAAACTCATCAAATTGTGTTTTTCTGTAGCGACAGCTTTTTACCTCGGTGTTTAACATCTTGCATGAAATAGTTTCCTAATGTCAGTAAAGATGATGTAACAGTCACACCTGATGAGCAAATTAAACTCATACTGAAAGTTTTATTTTTAATCTACTGCATGTGAATGTATTATTTAATATATATATATATATATATATATATATATATATATATATATATATATTTATTAGAGAGAAATTCTTTTTTGTTGGTTTAGTTTTGGTTGTAATATGACACAGTTTCTATAGTAACAGCTCATGAAGAAGTTTGCTGTAAGGAGACGTTTACTCAACATTTATGGAAGGAGTGTGAGAGAGGCTGCTGAGGCATCGCTGTTTATTAAAGGAGACTTTATATATCACTCGTACATTACTGCACAGTGGAGTGATATTTGTTTGCATATCCCAGCTTGTCAGAGTGTAGCGCCCCACACTGGCAGCTCAGAGGTACGAGGTACAGTAATGGGGCTTGAACCCCCGACCTTCTGATTAGTAACCCGGAGCCCCTGCTGTCCTTTATAACTGATATTTCACAACACTGAGCTTTAAATGGAAACTTTAAACTTTAAAAATCAGAAAGATGGTGAATCAAGAGCAGGATCAAATACATGACCGTGTAACAGTAACATTAGTGTTATGTGTCTTTTTTTTTTTTCCTTTTTCCTTTCTGTAAGATTCCCTAGCGAATGCCCAAGCTGTCAACACTGAAGTGAAGATCATCATTACTGCTGTGGTCCTTATCGGGTCTCTCATCGTCTGTCTCGTGATCGTTGTCTTCTTCAAGCTAAGAGTCACTGAGAGTGAGTAATAAAGTTTATAAAATGAAATGAAACACAACTAACTGATTTGCTAAAACACACAGAAACACAACTCAGTGAAATTAAGTAAACATTAATTATTTAATTGAAAGATTTCCACTCTGAGAGATGAATAATAATGTGATGTTTGTTTTTGTCTTTCCACAGAGATTATAAATGCACAGTCAATGGAATTTCCCGGTATGTGAACTATATGTGTGTGTGTGTGTAGTCCTGGACTTTCCACTCATCAGTTTTCTCCTGTATGGATTAATCTCATCCTGAATGTTTTACTTCTTCCCTGTTACAGACTGAACACTGACTGAGTGTCTTGTTTTATTTTTAGATAACTTTGCCGCAGACCCTGATGATGTTGAAGATGAGACAGGTATTGACGGAACATTTACACACACGTGTACACTTCAGTTTTAACCTCAGTGAGCTACAACGTTCATAACATTACATTCCATCAGATAAAATATCTGGGAATAAAATATAAAGCATGAGTTGGCCTGTTACTGTACAGCGACTCTGTGTGTTAGCATGTTTACTTTAATGCTAGCTTGTTGTAGGTTTGCTAAGATGCTAGTTTGTTCGTTAGCGAGGAAGCTGGCCGATAATCTCTGTGGGTCTTTTATGTTCCCGTTCTCATACTGTATGATGGAATGATTTCAAACAATTCCTTGTTCAAGTGATTAAGAGACAATATGAATAAAACCAGGAGAATATTAACAACATCTGTTAAAAGTCTCTCTGTAATATCATCCAGCGCTGTTACTGTAGACTCGTGCAGGTCTCTTATTAGTGATCTGAGCTGCTGAAACTTTGTTAAAGGATAATGACTCTGTCTCACTGCATGACTCGAGGAAAACCTGTTAATGAACTGGATTGTGTAGAGTCCCAGACCTGAAGGAGATTCACATCAGGGGCTTTCAGTGGATCAGTACAGATCTGTGTAGTTACTCTGCTGCAGTAATATTACCATGCACTGATTATTACTGTATGATTAGACTGTAGAATATTATTACTGTTTAATAATGGGTGTGATATGTGAGTTTTACATTGTTGTTTGTTTTTGTTTGTTTGTTCAGAATCATCTGATGCTGAAGAGATCATCACAGTGTAACGTCTGATTCCTAAAGACCCTGTAAACATTAATCACATGGTGGTAAGTTTACAGGCGACGTCCCCTGCCCCCCCATCAAAATGTAACTAGTAGCTTCTTCACAAACGGCAGGGGCAACAGTAATTCATGTATTCAAAAATGTGTTTGATATTTGTGTACATAGCCCTGTTTGATCTGTTTTAGGTTTTTTATTATTATTATTTTTTATAAATTGAGTCTATATTTGTATTAAATAGTGTGTGTGCGAGTAGTTCAAAATACGTTATGTGTCATGGCCAGTCAGCGAGCTGTGTGTACAGTCGTGGCCAAAAGTTTTGAGAATTACATAAACATTGGAAATTGGAAAAGTTGCTGCTTAAGTTTTTATAATAGCAATTTGCACATACTCCAGAATGTTATGAAGAGTGATCAGATGAATTGCATAGTCCTTCTTTACCATGAAAATTAACTTAATCCCGAAAAAAAACCTTTCCACTGCATTTCATTACTGTCATTAAAGGAGCTGCTGAGATCATTTCAGAAATCGTCTTGTTAACTCAGGTGAGAATGTTGACGAGCACAAGGCTGGAGATCATTATGTCAGGCTGATTGGGTTAGAATGGCAGACTTGACATGTTAAAAGGAGGGTGATGCBKRRAATCATTGTTCTTTCATTGTTAACCATGGTGACCTGCAAAGAAACCCATTAGATCAGCAGTTTCATAAATTCTCAGAACATCCATGTCACATTCAGAGTCACTTAAATCACCTTTCGTCCCCAATTTAATCCTCGGTTTGAACTTCAGCAGATTGTCTTGTTCATGCCTACATGCTTAAATGCATTGAGTTGCTGGCGTGTGATTGGATATTTGCATTACAGAGCAGTTGAACAGGTGTACCTAATGAAGTGGCCGGTGAGTGTATTGTCCTGTACTGTACTAAGAGTAGATGGAGTAAATAAATGATGCTGTACATTACTATAAACACACTGTTCATGTTGTGCTGTTATTTTTTAAGTCTCTGCATGGCTTTGCACAGGGTTATCTGTGACGAACCATTACCGGTGTCAAATTCTGTAAAGGTCAGTGCAAGACTCACCTTAGAAAGTGTCTTTGGAAATGTAGTCACCGGGATCATCTGTTCCCGAACTCAACAGTCCTGGAGTACCGACCTCACAATGGGAGGCAGTCCTTTTATTATTTTATATTGCAATCAATTACAACTTCAGCAAAGAAAAGCAATATATGGTAAATGAGTAGAACTAAGCAAAGGGTTCAAAGGTAAAGAAAAGAACACAAAGTCTTATGAACTTAAATTAACAATGCATGGTAACACCGCCTAAGAACATTATCGAAGTACAGCAGAACTCTTTCATACCCCGGTCCTGTGACTCATGTTCCATCAGTCTGACCCTATTAACCAATTCGCAGGTTCTTGCCTTATAAGGTAAATACTGATACACTAAGCTGCTCTCTACTTCCTCTAAATCTATTTAACATAATCAGCCGAATACATTTTCCTGACTTACTAACTTCTATACATTACACTATGCAATACATCTTAGGTGTGAAGAACATCGCTGCTAACATTAACCTTGCTGATTTGTCAGCTGATTCTTTCTCCGCAGATGTTGCAGTGAGGTCTGGTAGATGGTCTTTGCAGCATTTCCTTTCGCCAGAACTTTGCGCATCTTTTTAAGACGTTTTCGTTGTCGTCGAGCTGCGACTCGCCCTGCTTTGAGATCTAGAACATTTTCAGCTTCACCCAATACATCTCCTCTAGTGAGCTGGGACATACAGTATGACAACTGAAAGCATTAGCACATTCCATAACAATGTGCACGGTTATTGCATGACTGGTAACATCCTGGAGTTAAAAGAACATTTTAAAGATTAATGTTTAAGGCAACCCCAGTCCTTCACTAACAGCTAACAGTGCACTCAGGTTTTAAAGCAGAAAAACCTATTTGTTTGTGATACTGGATTGAAAAATGACTCTGTAAATATCCAGAGTTCAGCCAAGACTTACCCTAAACACATTACACATACTCTGATCTTTATGGTCAGGTGTATAATAATAATATATATATGTGTGTGTATGTGTGTGTGTGTGTATATGTGTATGTATGTATATATATATATACACTACAGTCTGTACAAAATGAAGAGACTGTAGTGAGTCATTGTTTAATTAGTAGATGAATATTATATTTACAATGTACCTTGCTTTACTAAGCCTAGTGCTTTCCTGTGAATTCATAGTTTTTTTTTTTTGTATTTGTCAGACATAAATGATTCGGATCGTAAAACTAATTTTTATATTACACAAATATAACCTGAGTAAATTCAAAATGCATTTTTCAAATGATGATTTCATTTTTTAAGGAAAAAAACTGAAAAAGTAATTTCCCCTAAATCTAATAACTGGTTGAGCCACCCTTGTGTGACAACAACTATAATCAAGTATTTGTAATATTTGGCATCGAGTCTTTCACATCGCTGTGGAGGAATTTTAGGCCACTCTTTTCTGTAGAATGGTTTTAATTCAGTCACATTGGAGGGTTTTCGAGCATGAACAGCCTGTTTAAGGTCATTTAAGTTCAGACTTTGACTAGGCCAATCCAAAACCTACATTTATTTTATTTCTTTATTTATTTTTAACCCATTCAGAGGTGGACTGGTGTGTTTCGGATTATTCTCCTGCTGCATAACCCAAGTGCGTTTGAGGCGATGAACAGACAGCCGGACATTAATTCATGGTTTCATCAATAATGGCAAGTTGTCCAGGTCCTGAAGCTGCCATTACACTACCACCACCATGTTTGACTGTTGGTCCTTTTAATGAAATTCTGTGTCCAAATGCTGCCAAAAAGTTAAACTTTTGTCTCATCAGTCCACAGAATATTTGGCCAAAAGTCTTAGGGATAATCAAGATGTATTTTGGTAAATGTGAGACGAGGGGAGGCCAGACATGTCTGAGACCCAGAAAAGTGAAGATTAAATGATGTGTGTAATGTTTTGTGGCAAAAGGAAATTATATTAAATGTTCATTAGAAGGCTTTCCAGAATGTTCCATCATCTGTAAGGAAGTGTTACACTGTTGTCATAAAAATAAGCAGTGTTAACAGTGACGTCATTAATATGATGTTCATTGCTGGTGAAGTGTCAGGAAATCATCTTCATTCTTTACATCTCACCTAAGCTTTCAGCTGACTGAAGATCGCAAAGAAGATCAGGAAAAGCAGAGAAACTTTTAAGTCAGAGGATGAGCAGGGGTACAAGAGGACCCAATATGACCTACAAAATCCACAAACAATGTACGCATGTGGCAGGGTATTCAATATGTCACGAACTACAAGAGAAAGGCAAACAGGACCGAAATGACCTTACCAAACATCATCAGCAAATTCTACACCAGATTCGCCAGACTGAACAGAGATACCCCTCAAAATCCCCCTGCAAACCAGAGGACACTATACTCCAGCTGACACACTCCGGTCCTGCAGGTTCTGAAGCGAGTTAACCCCATACAGCAGTAGGACCTGACTAGGACCACCTTTTCATGTCTCTCACACAAGCAGTCTTCCCACATTTAATCAAGTCTGCTGATGGTCATATTTCCTGGGCCTTCATGCAGCAGAAAATCAGAGCTGTACCCAGCAGCGGCTGTTAAAGAAGGCTGGACTCAGCCGTCACCCACTCGTCCACACCTACCAAGGACTTATAGAGAGCATCCTCACATGTGGCATCAGTCTCAGGTTTGGAAACACCACCAAGGCAGAATGGAACGCTCTTCAAAAAGTCATAAAGGTTGCAGAAAGGATCATTGGATCTAACCGACCCTCCATGGACACTGTTTATACACACAATCCTCAGGGACACACCCCATGCAGCTCACTCTCTGCTCATGCACACATGTACACCAATCTCAGACACTACAGACCAGACAATATAGTATAGCACACGAAGCGCGTTTTTATATCAGCTTCTTTTCAGCCACAGTCAGACTGATGACACAAGAAACAAGGGGACAAAAGAGTACATCCGTCTCACCCCTGTAAGTTTTTATCTCTGTCATACCGAGACCTGCTGCTATAACCAGTGTACATGCATCTTTCACCTATTTATCAAAGAACAAGGTACAATGTAAAACCGTAATATCAAATGTGAAATGTTGACGATGAAGTGCAATAGTTTGATTTAAAACATTGTAAGTAGACAACATTACAGTACTAGATAACGTTATAGTGTGTTTGTATGTACGGTATATAGCATGTTAAATATTTCTACTATTTATTCCTGTATTATACGGTTGTGCTACTTTTGTTTTATCACTGACTCAGAGAACTTCTGCAAAAAAAATGCCTTGACAATTATACTGTCATAAAAAAGGCAAATAACATCTCTTGAATCTTGAAGATTTTACACCCGACAATACACAGCTCCTGTAGTGATGACATGAGACACTATACTGTAACATTTTATGCCATAACATTGTATACTGCACAACTATATGTTGAATCTGCAGCACAGTTTTGAGCAGATGGTTTGTGCTGTACTATAATAGACAATCCATCATTTTGAATGAATTCTTGAGCAGATGGATTATGGTACACTACACTATAACACTGGTATGAAAAGACTGATTAAACTGGAATAACACATAATATAATAACCAAAGTCTTATAATTTCTTCCGTTGACTGTTTGAAGAGACATGTTTGACATAATCGAAAGTAAATTGCAGTTTTCTGAACTTTAACTTATTTGCTCACTAGATGACAGTCAAACATCACCTTACAGTACATTTAGAGTGTAGATTTAAAATTATTAACTAATATCCTTATTTACACACTTTAATCCAGTTTAAATAGTTTATTTGTATGACAAATATTAACATGTGTATTGCCAAAGCTCAGCTATAGTCTCCCAATCACCCACAACACACCCATAACACACAATGAACTCTGCTCTATAATTCATGCCAAAGCCTCAGTTCCCTGCTGAGTCCTATAAACACTCTGTGCCACAATCTCACTCCTCCTCAAACCCAGTAATGATCCAACATTGCCATCAAGCTATCGTCCCATTTCTTTAATCAATGTGGATATTAAAATCTTTGCCAAAGCACTATCCCATAGATTAGAAAAGGTCACACCATCACTAATCCACCCAGAATAAACTGGTTTCATAAAAGGTATGCTTTCATTCACTAACACATGCAGATTATTTAACCTAATGTACTGCTCTTCACACCAACAAGCAAAAAACATCATAGTTCTGCTGCTGCAGAAAAGGGTTTGATAGGGTCAACTGGAAGTTCTTGTTTTCCGTATTGGAGAGTTTTGGCTTTGGGGAGCCATTCATCAATTATCACCAGTGGAGCAGCTTCACACTGCACCAGGGCACTAGACAAGGATGCCCACTCGCCACCCTTTATGCAGATGATATTTTATTGTATCCAGACCACCCACCATCATTATGATAACGAAGAAACAACGGAACTCATAAATTAATGATCTAATATTTCCGAGTACTCCATTAACTGGAATAAGTCTCCTATTCTTCCATTACACACAAACAACATTTTGAACAAACCATTTGTAAGGACATTCGAATTTCAGACAATCAGAAAGCACCCCTGTTTCAAAACACCCACAGTACCAGCAGCTCTGGTGGAAATCTCATCAAATTACAAACACCCTCTTTCACCATCTAAATACACCCCGTTTGGAACAACCCAGAGTTTACAGTTAATAAGAAACCTGTGAACTTCCGAACATGGGCAGACAAGGGCATCAATCACCTTCAGAACATCTTTCAAAACAATAATCTGGCAAATTCTGGACACAAATCTGTAAAAACATCTATTTTATGATGTTAACTCATACAGTATAAACTACTCCATATATTTCACTACACTGGGCACAAATTGTTTAAAATATGATTCAATTCAGAAATTTGTTCACGTTGCACATAAAGGCGGAGGGGAAAGGAGAGAATACGGGAGGAAAAAGAACAGAAAATCACCAATACATCCATATACCCATTTACGATGGGGTAGAGAGAGGAGGAGGTAGAGAAAGGAGTAACATTTATACATATTGAAACTATAGTATTATCTATTTATTTATTTATTGTTATAAATTTTATAAATTATCTGCCTTTGGGACCTACAGGCTTGAATCCAGTCTCAGTGTGCATGGAGTTTGCATGTTCTCCCTGTGCTTGCTGGGTTTCCTCCAGGTTCTCCGGTTTCCTCCCACAGTCAGAATATAAGCAGGTTAGGCTAATTGGCGTTCCCAAATTGCCCATAGTGTGTGAATGAGTGTGTGTATGTGTGTGTGCTCTACGATGGATTGATCCCCGTGACCCTGATTGCAAGATAAAGCGGTATAGAAGATGAGTGAGTGAGTGATCTGCCTTTGGGAGCCCAGTGGAGGTTGGTGGGCCGGACTCCATCCGGTGCTGTGTGGTTCAGCTGTGGGACGGTGTGGTTTGGGCTCTGGTGCTCATGCCTTCCTCCAGTCTCACTGCGCCTCATCGCGCTGGACAGGTTCTACATTGCACACCTCGCTTTTGTAATGCAGCACGCACCGGTTTAGACACTCATAAATCTGTCAGGAAGCCAAAAACCAAAAAATAGGGCAAGTGAGGTATGTGTATTGGAGGCTTTGTGTTCTGTGCCCTGAGGCATCACTTCCTGGTGTCCCAGTGTGGCACATCAAGGGTGTCGGCTGAAATGTGAAAACTGATGTAAGGGCTTGTTTTGTGGCAGAAAGGAATGTTCCAGCATGTGTAAAGAAGTGTGAAATGAGTTTCAGTGCTGCCCTCTAGTGTATCAATAACAAACAAAATGTGCTGATATCTCAGTAATTGTAAAAGCTGTCTGTACATGCTATGTATTTTTCATGACAGTGTAAGCTACTCAAACTTGTTTATTTGCTTTTATAATACTTTGTTTATTTTTTCCAGTCAATAAAAATCAAAACGGTGTCAGATTAAATATGGGTTTTTACGAATATCTTTCAAAAATTATTAAAGTTCAGTTTTTTTCCCTAATTATTTAGAGGAGGAGTTCTGCAATCTGGCAATATCTGAACTGTGATTGAGGGAAATTTTATATACGAATATTCATACTATATACACATATAATACACACACACACACACTATGGGCAATTTGGGAACACCAATTAGCCTAATGGATATAATTCTACTGACTTCCTGCATTTCTAAAGTACAGTGTTTCTACGTTTATTTTTGGGGGGTTTGTGGGAGTGGTTGTTCAGGTTTTTTTTTTTGTTTTTTTGTCTTAAATATTTGGGCTGTAATTTGAGACCGAGCACAGCAAAGTCTCACACCAAACCGAAACCAGTGTTCCAGCTCAGCCTGTTCCAGAACCAAGCAGAGATTCCGTGCTGTTGTTCTCTACATCACTCCACAGCAGGAGGATCAGAACCCACAGGAGATATTTCACAAACTGTAGGTGTACAGTATACTGTAAGTTCGTCACTAACGCGTTGCACATTATGAAACTTGAACCGTGTTTGTACTTTGTACCATGGAGCTGTTATTGCGCCTAGTGGTCAAAAATAGGAACTGCAATCGGGCAAGAACACTAAGAGAGCAGTTTATCTGTAGTAAAGCTGTTTCAGATGTTTAGGAAAGATTGATTTCATTAGTACTTTGTGTTGTTTTTCTCTCTCAATGTCTGTTCATTCGGATTCTGGGCTTCTTCTAGTGTTAATACATACAGGAAGAAGTGAAAGTTCCGTTTCGCCCACAAATCCCGCCTTCTGCTTTATGATTGGCTACAGGAAGTAAGAATCTTGAATCTCCTCTATGATTGGTTAGCGCCTCACAGACGAGCCAATCCTAGATCAGGAAGGCGGGACTTTATTAAAGCTGTACAGATGCCCGTCAGTGACGGTGTAGCTTCTCTCTCAGCTAATCTCATTAAAGCTGATGTGGTTCTGGGCTGAAATGGTTTAGACTAAAAAAATAAAATCACTCTGAGGAACAAAATGAATTATTTAAAGAGTAAATAAAAAGAGTTAAGTAGAAATAATTTAAAAGAAAGTGAGGAGTAAGAAAATCACCCAAAAACGACATTTCTGTAAATGCTGTGGTGAAATACATTTTCCCTGATTAGCTCTTTACTAAAAATAATAATCAGAAATCTTTTACCTACAGATTTCAGAGACTTTAACCACAGCACACATGTTCTGTCATGTCTTCTCTTTCTGCTCTGTCTCTGAGCTCGGGGAAATAAAATGTGTCTTTTCTCCTTTTGTTTCTTGCTCTTTAACCTGATCATCATGATGTAAACTCCTCTGGCGTTAGCCTGGACACATGGCTTCAGAGACTCTCCTGATCTTTGTGTTGATGTTGTCGTCTGTACGTGTGGGAAAGTCTGCTGAGCGTAAGTGAGATATTACTGCAGATGTTAAAGTGTGGAATGTGAATGACTGAGTGAAGTCGGGTTTATATATGAACACATTTATAAACCAGAGGAACTTTAACACAGAGACAAATCTTATACAAGTTAAGATTAAAATATTAAAATTGCAGTTAATCAACAGAACTGGAACGACATATCACTGCAATCATTAACACTGATGATGGAAACACAAGGATTTGTGTGGAGTGTGTCGAGGCAGCTCAGTGTTTATGTCCAACTCCGAGTATGAGAGCACAGGATGAAAATCCCTCAAACCTGATCATCAAAGCTGTATGAATTATTAAGTGTGATTTGTGTCCTGTCTGCAAAAGTTACCAGGACACATAGACATGGAAAATAATTCTTTTAAAAATTCCAGGTGCTGTACATTGTGTGTATATTATTAACTGTAACTGTTGAAGCTTTATTCAAAGTGCATTAGTTTTCATTAGTTTCTTATGTGTGTTGATTTTTCTTTTCTTTAACAGCTCTGTTTAATCTGAAGTGCCAGCATGCTGAAGGAATCGCTGGTCAGACCACTCACATCTCCTGCAGCATCGAGTCACAAACTGGACCTGTTGTTATTAATGCAGTGTCTTTAACCAGGATTAGAGAGAATAAACCCTGTTTCACATTTAAACCATCTAAGAACAGAGTGACAGGGGACTCTCGATTTAAAGTTGAAAGCTTGCCATCGTTACAGCTTCATAACACATCGATCTCAGATGAAGGTGGATATAGATATCACATCAGGACCAACCTGGGAAATGTTAATGCAAAATTCACAATCAGTGTCACAGAGATTATTAGTAAGTATTGTCCAGGTATTTATCAATAATCATTAATAAGTTATATGATATTTTTTAAACGTAGTTATTGGTTTTAATTGTCTCTTTCAATATTTATTATAAAAATTTATGCAATTTAAAATTATTGAATCAAAGTAAGAAATAAATGTTTACAGTAAAGAATCAGGGCATAAAGAGAAAAAAAAGTTGTTAGAGAATTATGTTTTTGTGTAGAGACAGATTTTACATCAGGATTGAACATCTGATCTCCATTTTCAATAAAATGATGTTATAATGTCAGTAACAGTAAGTTTCACAGCTGATAAGCAAACTAAACACACCTCACAGCACACCGAGACTCTGGGTATTAATCTACTGTGTGTAAACGTTTTATTAATAGTAATACATATACAGTGGAACCTTGGATTACGAGAATAACTCGTTCTGGAAGCGGGCTCGTATTCCAAAACACTTGTAAACCAAATCGTATTTTCCCATAAGAAATAATGAAAACTCACATTATTCGTTCCACAGCCCAAAAAAATAAATACATAAAATAATTAATACAATATATACAAATAATACAAATTAACCTGCAGTTTACCTTCAAAAAAAGTAAAAATAAATCCCGACAGATAAGTGTTTCCATTAATGCACGCAGGCGCTGTATGTGTGTGTGTGTGTGTGTGTGTGTGTGTGTGTGTGTGTGTGTGTGTGTGTGTGTAATTTGAGTGCACACACACATTAACGGAAAAGACTGTTTTATCGGCAAAATTAGCAAGGAACATCGCTAATGAAACTAGTGTGAGCGCATACTAAAGTATTTACTGTAAAGTAAAAAAAATAATAATAACAAATTAACCTGCACTTTATCTTTGAAAAGAGTTTCTGTGTAAAGCAGAGAGTGTGTGTCTGTATGTGTGTGTGAAGCCGAGGGGGGTGGGGGGAGGTGGATGTAAAAGCGAGAGAGTGTGTGTCAAATTACTCACACGCACACACATAATGACTAACGACAGGGTGATACAGAGAGAGAGAAAGAAAATGGATCTTTACTCTGTAATGAGTTTGCTTTTGCTTTACACGCGCACGCACATGTGTGTTATAAGAAACAGTACAAGTGCGCGGTCACTGGCGGTCGTATACGCATTTCACTGCATATAGTACTGTGCATGACTGTGTATGTGACAACTATAATTTGAACTTGAATTTTAACACACGTCTGTTATAATACACAGTACACCCGCGCTGTACACACACGCTTACAAACACAAAATAAAATACAGTATGTTGCACGTGCACACACATGGTCGCAGTGTTATGGTAAACAGTACACGTGCACGGATGTTGATTATACCAATGAGAGACGATTCCACAGCGCAAGAGAGAGAAAAACCATTGGCTCAGTTGTGATCATGTGACGCTCAGCGTCAAAACAGTCAAAATGTATTAAAAATCTTTACTCGTCTTGTGGAACACTCGCAAACCACTCGCAATCTGAGGTTCCACTGTATTAGGCAGTAATTCGGTTAAAAAAATCTTATCACAAATCTTCTCTCGTCTGTGTTGTAATATGTTACAGTTTCTATAATATCAGGTGATGAGAAGGTTACTGTAATGAGATGTTTATTGAACATGTATTAAACATTTATTTAGTGAAAGAGGCTGCTGTACACATACACATTACAATACAGTGAAATAAGTTTTTTTTACACATCCCAGCTTGTTAGGAGGCCGCGGTCAGAGTACAGGGTCAGTCATGATACCGAAACCTTGAGCAGTAAAGGGTTAAGGGCCTCGCTCAAGGGCCAGACACTGGTATCGATCCCACAACCTTCTGATCAGTGCCTCCACTGTGCATTATAACTGATATAATGAGTGTGAACAGGAACTAAGTAGCTAACTGATGTTTCACAACAAGGAACAGAACTTTAAATGGAAACTTAAAACTTTAAAAATAAGAAGGAATCTGAGTCTTAGATTTTGCTGCAGTATAAGAGGAATAATGAAAATCATTTAGTGTTACATATGATATACAGTATGTAATACGATGTAACATGTAACATAGCTGTATTTTCTTTTTTTCCTTCTTTCTTTCCAAGTATGCACATTTGGCCGAGAGCACTATTATGAGGACAACACAGATGATGAGGACAACACGGATGATAAGGACAACAAGGACAAGACAGTGAAGATCATCATTACTGCTGTGGTCCTTATCGGGTCTCTCATCGTCTGTCTCGTGATTGTTGTCTTGGTCAAGCTAAGAGTCACTGAGAGTGAGTAATAAAGTTTATAAAATGAAATGAAACACAACTAACTGATTTGCTAAAACACACAGAAACACAGACAACACAACTCAGTGAAGTAACCACAGAGAACTGAAGATGATGAAATGCTGTTTAACAGAATCATCTGTAAGGTTCATCGTGCTGCTCCCCCACATGTGACTAGCGGTGGCTGATGGGAAATGTGGTTCATGGTGTTCGACTGCAGTGTGATATTAATGTAGAGTATATAATCAGTGCTAATGTACAGAGTGTATAATTAAATAGCATCTTATCAGTAGAGTGTCGGGTTTATGAGGTGTCATTAGCGAACGTCCCCAGCAGAGTTTCTTAGTCTTTAACGTACTGAAACAGGATCAGGATGTATTTATTGATTGAGACTTTGAAGCACTTCTGTAAGTCACTCTGGATACGGGCGTCGGCCAAACGCTGTAAGTGTAAACTCTCAACTACTGTCTGCTTTAATGCTGAATTCTCTACCTGTCTGACCCTCAGTTCAACATTTAACCATAAATACAGTGTAATATCTGTCAGGTGTGTAAACCTCAGGCTTCTACATCATACAGTTTAGAGTCTGACTGTGAATTTCTGGATATGAAATATATAAATATTTTATTTCATAATTTCAGGCGTTAAATATAAATATTTCAGAGATTTTACGTCCAGATCAGTTGAATCGTGTAGAAATGACAGCAGTGTGTTTATATTTACATTGGGGCATTTGGCAGACGACTGAAGTTTCCATCATTAGATATTTACTTACACTGGGTTAGTTAAGTTTGTTTAGTTTAATATTATTATTATTTAAAAAATACTTTAGTTTAGTTACTTTAGTATAGTTTTTGTTTAAAGTCGTCAGTAAAGTCGAGTTCAGACTGGACCCTGTGGTGCACTTAATTATTTCATTGAAAGATTTCCACTCTGAGAGACGAATAATAATGTGATGTTTGTTTTTGTCTTTCCACAGAGATAAAAAAAGTGCTGTCCAAGAAACATGCCTGTAGGTGAACTGTACAGACGTGTGTGTGTGTGTGTGTGTGTGTGTGTGTGTGTGTGTGTGTGTGTGTGTGTGTAATTTGAGTGCACACACACATTAACGGAAAAGACTGTTTTATCGGCAAAATTAGCA
>QMIH01003473.1:0-34686 GCA_003987875.1 Clarias batrachus | reverse complement strand
GCCATGATGAGGATTTGGGGGCATTGTAAGGGCATTATGTTTGTTTCTGTGTCTTCTGCTTTTACGTAAATACACAAAGTACATCTCATTGACTGGCTTTGTTGAGTGACATGTATAGCTTTACCCACTTCAAGGGCAAAAGTGTTGTATTCATCCAAAAAGCAATGGCTACTGTCAGGTAATCTGCCACAAAACTATTCATAACTTCCCTTCAACTCAACATTTTGATTTAATTTATTGTGCAGATTTAACTTTAGGAAAATATCGAAGGACTGGCAAAGTTGCATACAATTCTGTTGAGCCAGTTTTGCATAATGCTATGACAAAATCGGCTTGACAGACATGCAGATATACAGGCAGAAATTTTTTGGAGACTGGTTTCAAATCCTCCGATGTATGAAACATAAAGAAAGCATTGAAAGAGTGAGTTCTGACCAATGTACAGACAAAAACTTTATTTTGTTTATATTATATTATATTACATATATCATATGATATTATTTCATATCATTTCATATATCATATAACTGTTAGCTCTAACCTGTTTTGGCAAGAGGCATTCCATAAGTGGTTATAATAGACATCAAACATTTCATTATATTTAAACCCTCCATGTCCCAGGTGTTTCAATATTTCTTCATTACACTACTAATTAAGCATGGGTGAAATTAGGGCTGTATGGTCCACACTATTAAGGAGTGAGCATCTGCCTGGCAAAAACCACATTCAAAACCAGTCACAGAAACACTTTCAGCAGGAAAATWCATCCAATAATCTGTTGACATAACATTTATAAACTATCGATAATAAATGGTGTTTATGGAACTGTTGTGGTGTTTGTGGATCTCAAGGTCATGCTGTTGCAGGCTGCACCCTTGTGCCTATGACCACAGCCTTGCTGATATTTAATCACAACAGCCATCCTGCTTAAGTATAGCACAGCATAGTAGATTTCCCTCACTTGATACACTTACAGTTACAGTCATTCAATTATTTATTAAACTCCATGTTTGTACATCACCACTAAAATATTGACATTAAATATAGTTAAAGAAAAAAAGAGACAACATATTTGATAATAGGTCAGATTGTATGATAAAGATCCTACCATCACACAATGTTACTTCTAGTCACCAGCTAAAACTGACTTCCTATTACTAACATTATCTACTGTGTCTAGATAGATAGATAGATAGATAGATAGATAGATAGATAGATAGATAGATAGATAGATCTGTGAATATTTGTTGCCAGATTTCTCATATAATGTGTACTGCAGATACTGTACATACAGAAAAGCAAAAACATGCATACCTACTAGAGATTTTCACTGAAAAAGACTTAAAAGAGAGAAAAAACATGAAYCTATTCCTGTCCCTGAACATTGTAACATACATTCTAAGTTTTTTTGTATAGTTTGTGAAATGGATGGGAAATTTCATCAAACTTCAATCACAATCACAACAGGAATCTGCTCTTTATATCCAACAATAAACAAATCAAGAAAAAAAATGCTTYCAGCCCAGCCTCTAAACTTTTACACAATATTTTACAATCTACAATATATTTAATTATGCTATAATAGTAAACTGTAAAAATATTTGTTGAAAAAAAATATAATAAGCTATATAGTGTTTAATAATTTCCTGCTACTGATCACCCTTTCCTTCTGACTCTCGACACACATGTACACCGATCAGCCACAACACTAACGTCACTGCCAGATAAAATGAACAAAATTGTTTAGGAATTTCCATATTGGATTATTCTATTCACATGATCTACTACAGGGTTTGAATCCTGTCACAACCCTCCCATTTTTCTAAACAAGGTTAAGGGTCTTGCAAAAACACTTCCAACAACCCACAGCACCCAACAGATCTCTTGCTAAAGTACACTTCCAGAGGTCTCCCTGAGAGCCAGGGTTGACCAGGTGGCACAAGGGGAACCTACACAATACTGGCTTTATTGTTTTGCATTCTAATGTTCTGGATGATTGTTGTTTTGCATTCTACTGTTATGGATGATTGATGTATTTGTGTAAATTGTCTCAATCTATTATGCGACATTCTGTAAGCCTGATTCCTGAATCATTTTGGAATCTTTCGAGCACCCTAACAACTTTCTCCCATTTGTCCTGGTGTGCGTGTATAAGCAGGGCCTGTCTGTGAAAGGAGACACTGGTGCTGCAACCTGCTTCATTTCTGAAAACCAGATCTAGGTGTATCAGAGCCAGATTGAGGATGGTGTTAGTGAGGGGACAGCCAGGATGCAAACGTCTGAGTTCCCCAGAAAACTTTTGGACTTTAGGAAGAAGGCAGTTCATAATGCTAAAGTCTAGTGGAGGGGCAGACGATATTGGTTTTAGATTCCTAATGGCTTGTTCCAGGAAGGACCACTTGATTTCCTGTGCGCCTGTCCCAAAGGTCATGGTGAGAAGAACATCAAACTTTGCYTTTCTCTCTCTTTTCAGAGAAGGAAGAATAAGCAAACTAAGGCGCTTGGCCAAAATTTCAGAAAATATCAAATATTCCACAGTAAAAATGCCTTCTGAGTCTAAAGCTTCAGGTACCTGATTATTCTTTAGCATGTTGTTATACTTTCTCTTTAGAGTTTCAGTCAACTCACAACAATGACTTTTGTAATACTCCACATCCAGTGTATCATGTCGTTGTTGGGAGTCAGTCAAAGACTTGATGGCCATCAGTATTTCTGCCCCACTAATCTTCCCTGGTCTCCTGTCAGGTTCTTCATCATTTTTAGTTTCCTCCAAATGCCTGGCCACCTTTGGAGTTTGAAGTTCAGTCTGTTGCTGGACTCTGAGCTCTAGGACAAGTGGGTTATGATCTKWGATTTCATTGCTCTCTGTGTTGCTACGAAATACTCGTTTCATTGCATCATTGCACATGAAAAACATGTCCAACCTGGAGTAACTCGCATTTTGATGTCGTGTAAAGTTCCCAGGAGCAAAGTGCAGGTAGGACCAGGTGTCTCTGAGATTTAGAGAACTAGTAAAGTCTTCTAAAAAAGGTCTTAGTAAAGATTGTTTTGGGCGACAAGCTTGAGTTAACACATCAAAGCTAGGATCCAAGACTGTGTTAAAATCACCTCCAACCACGAGCACACCCTCAGCTGTTTCCCTCAGATAGTCTTTCAGTTTAACCAGGACATTCTTGTCTCCCTTATGATTGTACACATTAACAAGAGTGTACAGTTCATTATACAGACGACAGAAGAGCACTATGTAACCTCCACTGCTGTCCTCATCGTGGCATATGTACTCAAACGGTACTTCATGTCTTATCATTATTGCGACTCCTTTGCTGCGAGGGCTGTGTACAGTGAAGTARACATTCCAGTTTTCAACTTTCTCCAAGATTTGGTAGCAGTTTGGTCCAATGTGTGTCTCTTGTATAAAGGCAATATCAGCAYGCATGGACCTGAGGCTGCTCAAAACGTTTGAAAACTTATGGGATGGGTTTTTTATGCCACATGTGTTCCAGGTGACAAAACGGAGCCTTGCTTKTRCTAAYGATGCCATGGTGAATTCCTGTAAAACAAATACACAATTTTAATTCACAGATATTGTAAAATATTGTATGTTATGGGTTGCTTGATTCAATCAAGGATCAAACAACACCTCTTTCGTTTGCTTGGATATCAAGCCATAAATTCATGATTTTTTAAATACATTTTAAGAATTTCATTTTATGATCAGTCTTCTGTTCTGTGTTCTCTTACAGTTTTAACACATTACTGCTTTTTATGTTTATTTTTTTTATTATTTGAGTATATAAATGAAGAAGTTTGTAAACCAAAAGGAATGGTGCAGATTAATTTGGTTAAATGAACATCAATCTGAAGTTCAACATAATAAAGGTTTGTGATTAGGACGTACAGTGGAACCTCGGATTGCGAGTAACGTGGTTTACGAGTGTAAAGATTTTTAAGAAATTTTTAATCGGAAACCGAGCAAGGTATTAGTTTACGAGCGCCGAGTATCATGTATCACGCATGCAACTCTTATTTTGACACCAAGCGTCACTCTCTCAAAAACCACCCCCCGGCTTCGTGGACACACACACAGACGATCTTTTGCCTTTTCACCCCCTCCCCGGCTTCACAAATACACAGAGAAACTCTGCTCTGTCATGATTCTTATCAAAGGTAAGGTGCTGGTTCATTTGTTTGTTGTTGTTTTTTACTTTACAGCAGTGATTCCCTTAGTATGCTCACGCCAGGTCAGAGAGATTTCTTTTTTCCCTGTTAAAATGGTGTTTCCTTTTTATTTGTGTGTGTGTCCGTTTGTTGTGAAACTTAAAAAGTGATTCCGTTAGTATGCGCTCACGCTAGTCTCAGAGAGATTTCTTTTTTTCCTGTTACAATGGTGTTTCCGTTGTGTGTGTGTGTGTGTGTGTGTGTGTGTGTGTATATGTTGTGAAACTTAAAAAGCAATATGGGGAAAGGGAGGAGGAGTGTTACTGTGTAAAACGAGGTGAGGGAAGGGGCTAATTCCAAACACATACACACACACACACACACACACACACACGCGCACACACACACACACACACACACACACACACACAGCCTGCACGCACCAACGGAAACACTTATCTGTCAGGATTTATTTGTACTTTTTTTTTAAAGGTAAAACGCAGATTAATTTGTTTTTTTGTCATTTTATAGATTGTATCAATTATTTTTATGTATTTATTTTTTTGGAACGAATAATTGGAGTTTTCATTATTTCTTATGGGAAATGTTGATTTGGTTTACGAGTGTTTTGGAACACGAGCCCACTTCCTGAACGAATTGTGCTAAAAAATATATGAGATGAGGCATTGTTTTATACAAGATTATTACATGTCACATCTCAAGTAACAGATGGTAAAATATAAATCAAGTTCCAATAAAGGAAAAATACGTTGTAGCTGCTTTTTATTTTGTTTATTAGGGATCAAATTAAAACAGAAAACGACACCGCAAACGACTGTAAACTTTCTATGGACGTGACTTTCCATTTAAAAAGAAATGAAAGCAAAACTTCCAAACCCTGCTCATGTGATGATGATGATTCTAACTTTACAGACCACACATGAGAAAAGAATGCAGACAGACAGGTTTATATGTGTCTGACGTTTCAGGGCACGGCAGACAGCTGTTAAGAACAGTAAATGTTCCACTGTGAGGAAGTAGTTTTGTTTAACTACCTAAAGTTTCCTTTGGCTGCCCTAATGTCTATGTTAAGGTCACACTAATGTTTTATATTTAGAGCTTTTGAAATGATTAGATCTACAGCAACAAACCAAATCAAGCATGCTATTGTGATTGTAGGTACAAATAAAAAATGTATTTTCAAGTATAATACTTGTGATGATGAAATAATGTATTTAATAAATCACTGAACTGATGGTCATTATTTAAAATAACATAACTTAAAAATGAAACAAATCAATATTTTTTTAGAAATGTGGAAAAGTGGAACACATTTGAAGTGTGTTTAATGTTTAAATACTTTATAATTACATTAAAAACTTAATTAAATCTAAAACAAGCAGATTTTTGAGAAGTACTTGTCTAAAATTGAAACACATATGACCATCCACTGCACACACTGTACACATATTTTCATTAGAAAAGATTATTACCTGCTTAAAATAACATTTTATATTGGCATTCCTGTGATTTATGTGCTATTGCTTTTGAAAATTGGTATTTATTTTAATGTTGTAATTAAAGTCTTCGATTTCAGTTTATATTTTTTATATTATTATCTACTGTAGATTCCATCACTGAGAACTTACCTTCTACACCCAGCTGGTAGCAGAACGAGCAGTCGAATGAGTCATATCTGTTATGGGAGTTTTAAAAACATAAGAGCACGTCACAGGTGTGCTAATTATTGGCCTATACAACAGAATAAAGGCGGCCACTGCATGTGTAATATACACAAAGGAAATCAACTTTAATGATGAAAGTCAGTATGTTTTAATATCTAGTTTGCTGTCTTTTGTTTTGCACTTCTCGACTGGATATGAATTCATGAGGAAGTTTTAGTTTCCATTCAGTTTTTGCACACTTAGAGAACAGGAAATTTGATTTTTTTGATCGTGTAAAGCTGCTTTGTGATGATGAAAATTGTTAAAAGCTCTATACAAATAAAATTGAATTGAATTCTTCACTGCATTACACATGCTCTGTCGGATTTTTTAAATTATTATTATAATTTTTTTTAGGCAGCTGATATTTGAATCTTTATCCTTCTGGCAAAAATCCACTTCTGTTACTTGAATAAGTTCTTCCTTGCTTTCTGCATCCAAAATGCCTCTGAACACTCGGGTGAAAACTGATGCAAACAATAACATAAAATGTCCTTCTTTAGTTCCTTCTTCAAACATCCATAGAAATGCTCAGACAGTGAAACTGGCTTAGTTAAGTCTACATGTGTTTGTAAATATATAAATAACAAATGATCTCAAATTGCCTTTACTTAGTCAAAATTAACCTACTGTATGTGAAAGACAATATCTGGATTCACTGTAAGCAAAGGCATGAAAAAAAATCTGCCATTTATAAGGAAGACAAATAGACAAAGAAAAGATTTGGAAAATCTTTTTGAATCAAATCAAATTTTTTATGTTACAGAATAAGAAAAGTGACATAAGTTAATTCACTTCACATACAAATGTTTTTAATTGACTAATTATTAATATAGAGTGTTTCAAGTAAAGTGGGAGAGTCTTGATGCTGAGATATGAAAAGGAGATGGATATAAGAAGTTTTGCTGTCCAAATGATGCACTATATTAATTTATTTACAATAAACTATACTTCACATAAAGGAAAATAGAAATATTTTTTTATAAATAGGCTTAATAATATTCAGTAGTTTTTTTTTTGTGAACTTATCATAACATTTTGGTAAATTTGACTCAATTCTTTTCACTTGCTAAGTGGATTTCGAGTGGATCTGACCACCTGAGCAAATCTGATACCTACAACGCTGTAGAGGCAATCAGGTGAAACATGCGACACCTGGTTGCTTTAATAGAAGCCTGCTAAATGCCGCACACAGTCTGCAGACAATGGTTTTGTTCCAGATAACACAGTGGCTTCACCCAAATCCAATATTTAAAAAGGGAAAGAGAAGCTCATATAAAAAAGGAGAACCTGTTAAAAGAGAAGAATTTTTTAAAAATGAAAAAAGAGGAAAAAAAATTGGTTTAAAAGAAATAACTTCCTTGCCGCCGTCAGCAAGGAAGTATTGTCGAAATGTTGCAAAGAAAAGAGTTTAACAAAAGTTGAAAAGGAAAGAAAAATATGTTGAAAGAGAGGTAGAGAATATTTTCTGAAAAGATAAGAGAGATCATGAAAGTATATTTAGTTTATAAGGAAAAAGACATTTAAAATGAATAAACATTTTGTTCTAGTTTTCAGATGTAGAACTCTGTAAGTGCTGCGGAGGCACAAAACACTCCACTCTCTACAGGGAACTGCTTGGGGCCCCAGACCAGTAGAAGGCCCTTGAGACCTGACAAACTTTAAACTACAGCAGTGGCAATGTGCAGAGTTTGCAATGACAGTAGAAAACCTGACCTCCCTTGCTGGTTTTATGTTCTTTAGATTTATGTTTTGAAAATGAACTTTGGAACTAAAAAATGTTTACATTTTGTTTTTTGTCTGATTATTAATAAGATATTTATTTATAAGGTAATAGTGATGAATGCTGATTGGAGAGGCCCCCTGCAAATCTTTGCCCACGGCTCCAAGAAACTCCAGACTTGCACTGAACTACTCATTCACACTCTGTCGGTGCTTAGTTAGTTGTTATAAATTATAATGGTTATAATTTGTTTTAGTTCAGTTTTTATGCTTGCAAAAACTGGTCCAAGAGGTGTGTCAGGTGGGGTGTTGTCGAGAGTTGCCCAAAGATAGATAACCGTGACGTTATGTTTTCTCACCTGTGACTCATTACCAAGCTTTATTAGTCATGTCTTTTTTTTGTGTTGGAAAGCTGTTCATATAGCTGTATCTATATTAAGGTTGTAGTGGAAAAACATGAATGACTGTGTGTGAATTTTAAGAAGATGGTATGCATAGGCATTGTATAGTCAGTGGTGGTTAATTCACCCTGAAGGATTTGAATATTATCTAGGGGTGTGACATTCTATTTATTTACTGTACTATTTATATGTCACCTGAGTCACCAATGTCCCAAAAATTCTTTATTTAATTTGTAGTCAGTAACAGACAGGGAACTTAAGAGACAAACTTGTTTTAAAGAATGCCAGTGTTTAATTCTATCGCTGACTGATAACTTATTCTTAGTTCACACTATGCAATTATTGATTTATTTTTTAATAGTAAGTAAGTCATTATGCTTACCAGGAGGAATTTTCCTCAGACTGTGTTAGGCTAATGACCACACTGAGATTTTACATTAAATTCATTAAAATAAGCTAATCATGTTATATTGATTGTAGTTAAAAATTATCATACTATGATTGATTAAAAAATACATTTGAGCCTATTTTGAAATTAAATTTCTACAAATCTTAAGCAAACAAATGAATATTAAGTGCCTGAAAGATTGCATCTGACTGCTTTTAGCTCTAATTAAACCACTTATATTTAGGCATCTACTGTAGGCATTTGGCAGACGTTCTTATCCAGAGCGACATACAAAAGTACCATGCAATGTGTTGGTCAACTGATGTGTGAAAATGATTCCCCATGCTCTCAGAACTGTTCTTCCACACATTGAGTCTTGGAATAAGACCATATTCCATATTGAAAAGAAGGAACCTGGTCATTCAGTACATTGACATAGACATCTGACTTCTTTTTATCATTCTATAACAATCCTGGGCCTAGAAATGACAAACAGAAGCAAACCCGGATCGTAACACTGCCTCGAGAGCCACAATGGGCAGTATGCACAAAGGGTAAGGTTGCCACCTTTGACTGATTGACAGATCAAAGATTGATTGTCCCTTAGAAACCTAAATTTTTACGAAGTAGGGACTTATGTAGGCCTATTGCAGCTAGAAGTTTTTTTTTTTATTAAAATAAAAATCACATATTAGTAGCTGTGGCCACAGAGGTGCACAGACTGGTATACAGAATTCAATGTATGCATGCGCACCCTTCTTGACCATAAATGTGGAAATTGCCTTCATTTTGTGTTTTAGATTGATGTGGATTGATGGTGTTTTTTTTGTTGTTGTTGTTTTTTTAATATAATGATTTAATTTTTTTTTTACAGTAGTTGTAGCATGCAGTTCTTCCCTCATGCACCACTGCTTTTGCTAGGCATATGCTGCATTTAGCTGAATACCTGTCCAAAGTGGTTTAAGCCAGTTGATTTTAATATACATTTCATATTTTAGTCAATACAATATTCCACTTCTACGAGGGCAAATCCCTTGTTGCACGGTATTATGTGAAAACATCATTATTACGAGAGAAACACTATATTATTAAAAGAAAAGCTGCCATGTTATTTCGCCAAATATCACACAACTCGGATGACCTGTTAGGAGTTTAGTTGTACTAATCTTAACCTTATTCTCCTCTTAACCTATACTCCTTCTAGAAATCTGAGATCAGTAAACCTGGTTCTTCCTTGTATGTGTTTGCCAATCATGGTCTCTCAAGCTTTTAGCTACACTGCCCCCTACGTGTGGAACCTACTGCCTTTCGATATCTTTTCAGGCAGACCTTTAACACTGTATTGTATGCATATTGTTCTTTATTTGTCCATTTTTTTATGGTAACTGTTGTTTTTTATGGTATGTAAGGTGTCCATGAGTGTCATGAAAGGTGCCTACAAATAAAATCTATTATTATTACTAAAGTGTATGATATCAGATAACTGATCTTGTTTTACAGTATAACTGGTTATCACGTCAGAGTTTCTGGCAAATATGTCAGTTGACTGTTAGTGAAACTGCACATCCCAGTGGCTTAGACCTGGGAATTATAATCAGGTATTATTATGAGTTATTGTTGTACAGTATTCTTATGGAGGTTACAAAGAAAGATTTTTGCATTTGTGCAAACCGTTTACGTTTACGGCTGTGTATGAATGGGAGCGTCAAGATGTGTTTTTCACATTTCTATCACGACAGACGAACAGACACACAGATAGATTCAGAGGTTCAGAAACTTTTAGAAATTAAATTGTTTCATGTTTATATTTAATGTATATTAGATAACAGTAAATCAAGTGCACCTCCAAAGATTAATGAAGTGGGCTTCATGTACAATTCTTGATCTGACAAATATTTTTTCTATTCAACTAATCTCTCCACTCGTTCAAATTCAAACTTTATAAAAATAACATGTACTGTAGTAGTGAGGATTTAAATTCTTGAATTTTTACATGACAGAAATCCAGTCTTTAAAAAATCATGATGTAGATGATATTCAAACTATTTAACATACAGTCACTTAGAAAATTTTGCTTCTATGTTCAAGATATGGATCAATTGGGTTTAAGGTTGTTGTTTTTTTTGTACTGGCTTTGCATGCCACATGTCTAGAGACCTGTTTTTGCCATGCATTTCACCCCACCTTCAGTTTGCCCCTCTGTTTAAAGGTCACTTAATGTCATCCAATGGTTGTTTAGTGACAGTAAAGATTGATCTTTTCCCATCTCCCAGTCTGCAGCTTTGTTATCCCCAGTGTCTGCATTGTTCCCGTGCACTGCTATATTTGAAATTTTCAGGGTGAAAGCAACCTGATGCTCTTTGTATCTCTGTGCCAGTAAATGTAAACTCTCCTTTTCCTTACGCAAAACCTTTCTTTATAACTCTTTTGGCATGGTAAGAATGAACTTCCTCTAGATGTCCATACAGCTGAGTCACTGTCAATTTTCAAATGACATTGAAATCCATATCTGTTTCTTAGGTATTTGGATTAACCCTTCCAATCCCTCCCAACAGTGTTTGACTGATAGTATTTCTAATCAGTAACCTAGGGAAACAGTGTATGGATATATTACGTATTTAAATCGCTCCCAAATACAGTAAATGTTCATATTATATTGTTTAATTATCTCATAATACTTATGGAAGTAACTGTGACTTCTATTAATGTTAGTAGGCAATTCTATCAGTAGAAGCCCAGTTTATTATATTACATATTTTTATATAATCATATGTGCTTACAATAGTTTGTGCACATAAACATAATTTGAAATATGTAGAGCATACATCATGCAAAGTGTTAATAACTATAAACATTTTAATCGTTTAATAATGTGTTAATGAGGACAGGAAGTGGAATTTACTGACATATTACAAACCTTTAGAAACAATAACTAAACAGCTTTTAATTAATTAATTTAACTTAATGCACAATTTAACTAATCAGCTTGCATGAACTTTAAGTACTAAATAAAGCTTATAATTACTGAATTCATGTCTTAGACACATTTATTAACAAGAGTATTAACCCCCATACCGATAAAACCATTGAGTACAAATAGTAACAAACATTTACAGTTAATTTAATAAAAAAGCAATATCATAAAACATCCAATAAAATATTTAAGTAATGAAATAACAAATGCATGCACAAGAAACGAAAAGAAACGTCATAATTGCCTATTTCTAATGTGTTTATAGTTACTATTGATAAAATAATGCCATTTATATTACGTTGTTAAAAACACATATTTTGATAGACAGTACACAAGTGATATACATGCATGTAATATGTAATTTTACTTTAAACATCCAAATATTGTTTTTTTTTATTTCATTTAATTTTTTTCATGTACAGTACAGTAAGGTGAGTTTGCAAGCGTTATCCAGGAATGCTCCCAGTAAAGTGAGTTTGTCATACAGTGTAATTAGCCATAAGAAAATTAGCACCAGGACCCAGATTCCCATGAATACTTGGAAGGGATCAGAAACTGTTATCTAATTTTGATGAGAGGTTACTCCTGTTAGGGTTTCTTTAAATTGGACAAACAGTGACCATGAAGTTTAGGAAATCTAGGTTGCTGTCCAATCTCCACTGTATATTTAAGTCCGAAATTTTTCACTTGTTTTTTAAAATGATTTAATTTCTTTTGTACTGTTTCACCCTCTAACTGGGTATGTATGTAAATAACCCGTCTTTGTGAGTCTACAGTGGCTATAAACATGACCTCCTTACACTTAGACGTATGATGCTTGTCTCTTACATGTCTCACCTCCGTACACGTCAACCTAGATTCAAAAACGTTTTCTTTTAGGTGCTTTAAAGCCAAATTGACAATAGCGTTGGTGAGGGGAAATCCAGGCAGCAAACGCTTGCGTGAACTATAACCTTGAACTTTAGGAAGAATGCAGTCAAGAATGGTAAAGTCTGTTCTGGGGGCAGAGGGGATCGGCTTCAACCTTTTGAGCGCTTCTAACAGGAAAGACCACTCGATTTCTTGTTCGCCTCTCTCAAGGTACAAGCGGAACACAATTGGAAGATTTTCTCCTGTCTTTTGCCTGAAAGAAGGGGTAATGAATGTATCGATGCGATTGGCCAAAACCTGGGAGAATATCAAATAGTCTACATTGAAGATGTACCTGTCCTCTACAAGGAAAGATATTTTAAAAAGTGTAGGTAGCATCTTTTCCCTCAACATGTTGTTGTATTTTACCTTCAAGGATTCAGTAAGTGGACAGCGATATATTTTGTAATAATTTTCATCCAAAGTATCAGGTCTACGTTCTTCTGAGTCAATCAATGACTTTATCACACTCAGTATTTCTGCTCCACTAACCATCCCAGGTCTCCTGTAAGGATTGTCTTTACAGTCTTTCATGCTTGTGGCAACATTTGGTTTGGTTTTTACACCAGTTTTCTTCTTAACTTTAAGTTTTAAGGATAATGATCAGAAATTTCAAGTTTTTTAACTTTACTGCTATACACTTGTTTAAGCTTGTCTTCCGGCATAAAAAACATGTCTAATCTGGAGTAAACATCTTTCCCTTTGACTTTCTGATGTCGTGTAAAGCCCTCCTTAGTAGGGTGTAAATATGACCAGATGTCTTTGAGATTAAAGGAAACAACAAAATCTTCTAAAACACCTCTGTGTGGTGAATGCCAGGAACTTGAGTTTTTCCTATCCAATCCAGGGTGTAAAACTGTGTTAAAATCACCTCCAACCACCAGCACACCCTCAGCTGTTTCCCGCAAATACTCTTTCAATCTCGGCAAGAGAACTCTGTCGTCTTTATGATTGTACACATTTACCAGTGTATAAAGTTGACCATGCAAATAACAGAAGAGCACAATGTAACCTCCACTACAATCCTCATCGTGGCATATGTACTCAAAAGGCACACTCTTTCTTATCATTATTGCCACTCCTTTGCTTGATGAGCTGTGTACAGTGAAGTAGACTTTCCAATCTTTAACGTATGTCAAGATGTCTGAGCACTCTGGCCCAACACGTGTCTCTTGTATGAAGACAACATCAGCGTTAAGTGTATTAAGCCTGCTCAACAACTTAAAGAACTTCTGAGGTGCCTTACGGGTACTTTTAATCCCACATGTGTTCCAGGAGACAAAACTAAAAATTCTGCATTCTGCTGATGTCACTTCCATCGATTGAAAGTCTAAAATACACAAATTATATGAGATAATATTATATGTCTTTTGTTTTGAAGAAAAAAGAATTCCCAAAAAATTATCAATCCCAAAATGAACACTATACTATTTACCTTGTTGGAAATGTACAATGTGCTCAGCGGTCACTTTCTGGTACAAATGGATGAACTGAAGAAACACATGTAAAAACATTGTGGAATAATGCATTAGTTGACTTTGTATATACTGTCATTAAAATGTTTATACTTTGAATAAACAATAAAGAATAAAGAATTTTGATAAAGTTCCATAAAAATGGGACTGCAACAATTTTACATGCACTAATTCTTAATCAGCGTTCGGATACTTTCAGTTCCTGATTTAACAGATATGTTAACATTTTTTGCACATTTTGCAATGCAATTTTGTTTGAAACAAAAATGCTTTTCTTAATGCTGTTAATCATGTTAATGTACAGTACAGTGTGTAATGTTATGGCAATCTTACCTGAAAGACCAGACCAGGATGATGCAAGTCCTTGTCCAATCAAAGAATACAGAGAGACACCAGAGTTTGATGGCTTTCGAACACTCACTCTCAGCTTAGATAACTGTAATGTAATTTAATGATAAATGTTTTTTTATTGTAATCGCTTACAACATCTATTTTCAGTTTTATCATGTCCTGGATCCATTTCAAATAGAAGAATAAGAATAATAAGAAGTCAAACTGTTTATAAATCATTGTAGCAAACCCTTAAATAGATAGAAGGATTTATTTTCATTTGGGTAAAATACATTTTTATTACTCAAAATTATGGTAACTATTTGCATGTTAAATTTTAAGCAGGACAAAAGTGAAAATTGAATGATAATGTAATTAATCAAACTAATTTGATCACTAACTATCCCCACAAATGTTTAAATAATGTTACATTGGTCATTAATTAAGATTAAAAGGCCAAGGCAAATCATGTTATTGTTTTTTTTTTATCTGTTATTAACTAAATTCAACTCACAGGTACACTACAACATGTTTTTAAAACTACTACTAATAATAATTTAACAACAGCACATATTATGCACATAAGACACTTTAACATGTCACTTTACTGCATATTTGCACATCCCTGGACATTCCGTTCCTGGTTCATCTCACTTTCTTATTTCCTTATATCTTCATTTAATGTATATTTGTAATTACATACATTTTATATTTTATATTTTATTATCTTAGTCAATTTTTACTTATATATATTTTTCTCAAATTTACTTTTGTTCAAGTACTTATTTCCTTTATAGATATTCTTCTCATTCCTTCTTAGATTTTTTTTGTTTTGTTTTTGTTTTCTTTCTTGTTCTAATGTCAGGGCAGTTGCCTAAGCATTTCACTGCATATCGTACTGTGTAGGATTGTGTATGTGACGAATTTGATTTGAATTTGAACAGCACTCAATCCGATGTTGGTTATTATGTAACTGCTGCTAGATACCAAGAGTTTATAGCATATTATATTTTTGCATTGTTAGCTTTAGGTAGATACATGTTACTTTTGTACTTTGTGAACCATTAGGTCAGCCATAGTGGTTTTAGCACCTGTCAAGTCTCATTCATGCTACAGGCCACAATGCTCAAAACTTTTTTTTTTTATTTTATTTTTTTTATGTTAGATCAGATTGCTCACACTACCTGGGTTGAAACATTATATTTGTGCGCCATTCATTCATTTCAAAACGTGCGATTCTGGAGGATGGCAAGCAGTTAGTCGGCTGCATGTGTTGAGGTAAATAAGAAGGAAAAAAGCCAAATGGCCTGCTTTAACTGTTTTAGCAGCTATTGCTAATACAGATATGGAATGAATGCACATATATGCTCAATCTCATTTAAGTTGCATGACTGTGTATCAGATATGTATGTAATCTAGGACCGCATTATTTTTTCATTTTGTGAAGCTGCTTTGAGACAATGACCATTCCTTAAAGCGCTATATAAATAAAATTTAACCGAACTGAATTGAATATGAAAATTATTCATATTTGATTTGAAATCCATCATATTTGTCTATTCAGACAGCCCTAAAAAATCTTTTTTTTTTACTTCAGTAATAAGTAGCCTGTTATTAGATTGTTTGTTCCATATATATTGTGTTCATATTTAAAAATTGGGGTAGATTTTCTTCTTTCATTGGTTGGTTTCTTTGGTTCAATATACTACTAATGTAAGAGATTAATTTTGAATAATGTACTGTAGCTCACATTTCAGTGGAGGGTTTCTGTTGTGTAATGTGATTGTCAAGAGGTCACAACCCTAATATTTCTTTAAAATGTATTTTTTCATTGTTATTATTTCATGAGTTATTAAAATATAAAAATATTGATGGCGAATTTAAAAATACAATTAACCCTTCAAAATTTAACTTAAAATATGATTTACTGATGCCAATGATAAGCTCCAAGTAAGTAAAGATTTAAACGTGTAATTGTTAATGAAAGTAAAGTGCTAATCTAATAAAAATACCTTGCCCCTTTGAAATATAATATAAATGTGTTTATGTTTATTTTATTAATATCAAGAATTCTTAATGACCCTAAAAGTGTGCCAAACATATTCTATTTTGTTGTTGCTGCTGCTGTTGTTGTTTTTAAACTCTTTGTACAAAAAAAAAAAAAAAAAAAAAAAAATACTCAGATGCAATGCCATTCACTGAGAAAATGTAATGATCATGGAAAATAAAAAAAAATTCATAGCAAAAGCAGACTGTATTTACTTGACCAAAATAAATATATATATTTATAAAATATTTACAGTAAGTGAAAATTGGTTGAACTTTGAATTGTAAACAATAAACATCCAAACTTGGAATAAAATGTTCCAAACTGTTACAGTGTTCTAGGATAGCGTAGATAATCCACAGTTTAAAATGAAATCTTCCATGTAAAAGCAAACACATACAGTATGTGGATATGAACCTTAATATATTGTAGAATGTTATGCTAATTCTCTCTTTTCACTATGAACTTTAAAGACCAGCAGGACAACTTGCGAAAAAAATATATATTTAAGACCTGTTCCTCATCTTAATTCAGGTCAGGCGACTGTTATCTAAAATGTTTGTTGTAATTAAGTGATTTTGCTTATTACCAAATGCAATTAATCCCAGAATGCCCAACATAACTAAATCAACTGTTTAAACCAAAGCAAATTTAGTTATCTGGGTTGCAGTTAAGAATCAAATCAATATTTAAACACACATGAATGACCTCTTCATAATCCATTTATTTCAAAATGCACTCGCAAGCCAACAATTATGTACTATTGTTTATGAAGAGATCATTTGATTATATTGAGGAACAGTAATTTCATTTAGCTCTATGGTATAGTATGTGTTTGTAATGTAAATTGTAATTATTATCTTAGTATATATATTCCCTCACTGGGAACTTACCTTTGGCACCCAGCTGGTAGCGGAACAAATGATCAAATGAGTCAGAACGTTTAGAGGAGCTTTAAAAACATAAAATCACGTGACAGGTGTGGTAGCTGTTGGTTTGTAGCACAGAATAAAGGCGGTGATTGTATACGTAATACATGGCAAGAAAAGCAGTTTGGAAAAAACATTAATTATCACAGACAGAGTGTTTTAATATATAGTTTGATGTTCTTTATTTTGCAAAGCTTCTCGACAATGTCTGGATTTGGAATCATGTGGAAGTTTAAAGATTGATCTAAACTATTTAAAGTTGGATCTAAAAATGCAATTGTATCAGAATTCACAATTCATGTGTAAGTTCAGTTGTGGATAAAAAAAATGTAAAAGGTCCTGCTCTTCAAAGATGTGATTATAACAGAATTTATTCCAATTTAGACATTGTATTTGGAAAAACCGGTCTAAGCAGTATGTGGCAGCAAAGGTGTTGTCAAGTGTTGCCTGGAGATAGAGAAGAGCAGGTTCAAACCTGTGGTGATGTATAGTACACCCCCCCCGAGTGACTCATAAACACGTTTTTATGTATTTGTTTTCTTTAGTGTTGGCATAGAAAAAAGAGAGCTCATCCTTAAGATGACATCATTTGCTTTCGCTAGAAGTACACTCCTCTAATAACACATTTATATTCATCTTCAAGTATCTGCTTAGGGCAATTAGCAGCATCCACGGAATCATTTAAGGTGTGTTCATGTAATTCCAGTTAAGTCTAAAAAAAGAAACTTATTCACATTGTAAAAGCGTCTTCCAATAGCGTCTATGATAATGAGGCATAGGGCAGGGATGATTAGAATAGGACAGTTGAGTGTTAGTCAGTGGTTTTACCCTAAATGTATCCAGTTAAAGTCGGATGGCAGGTGATGTAAAAGCCACATGACTGGCAAAGAGTAAATAAACAAATTAAATATTCAGACCACAAAATGTATTGATGATTACCAGAGAATATAATTTTGTTAGTTAGACGATATTAGGGACCTGTACTGTAAAAGAATTCACAGGCCAGCTAATTTTTGAATGCCAGGGGATGTAAAAGATAAATGAATCTGTTGGTTATAAATGTTCCTGTGTTTCAGTGTGTCTTTGTCTTGCATCTGTTCGGTTTGGGTTACTGTTCGTTCTGGTTTGTTGTCTAGCTCTCTGTGTGCTTCCAGTTCTCTGTGTTCTTCCAGTTCCCTTTTCTCCTGGTTCTGTGTTCTTTCAGTTCTCTGTGCACCATTACAGTGCCCTCCATAATTATTGGCACCCCTGGTTAAGATGTCTTAAAAGCCTTAAAATAAATTCACTTTTTATTGCAGAAGCGTATTGTCACACTGAAAATTGTAGAAAAATATAACGTGAATATGAAGTGAATTTTAAGGGGAAATAAAAATCCCTGACTAACAAATAATTATTTTTCATAACCTGTTCCACAATTATTGGCACCCTTAACAATTCCTAGAAAATAAATGTAATTGAAGTACATTGTTGGTAAGAGAAATAAAAAATTCTCCAAAGCTCACTGTTAAAGAACTGCAACAAATGTTAGCATCTTGGGGTCACAAAGTCTCCAAAATAACCATCAGATGCTATCTACATGCCAACAAGCTCTTTGCGAGGCCTGCAAGAAAAAAACCTTTTCTCAGTCACAATCATAAACGCAAACGTCTGAAGTTTGCTAAGCGGTACTGGGGCTTCAACTGGGACCGTGTTCTTTGGTCAGATGAGACCAGGATAAAGCTTTCTGGCAACAAACACTCTAAGTGGGTATGGTGGAACACAAAAACTGAGTATGCAGAAGAGCACCTCATGCCCACTGTGAAGTACGGGGGAGGATCGGTGATGCTGTGGGGCTGTTTCTCTTCCAGAGGCCCTGGGAACCTTGTTAGGGTGCACGGCATCATGAAGGCTTTGAAATACCAGGACATTTTAAAGCAAAATCTGGTGGCCTCTGCCCGAAAGCTGACGATGGGTTGTCACTGGGTCTTTCAGCAAGATAATGACCCAAAACATGTGGCCAAATCTACACAGAAATGATTCACCACACACACAATCAAGCTCCTCCCATGGCCGTCTCAGTCTCAGTCCCCAGACCTCAACCCCATTGAAAACCTGTGGAGTGAGCTGAAGAGGAGAGTGCAGAGGAGAGGAGTCCGGTCACTGGATGATTTAGAGACATTGTGTAAAGAGGAATGGTCGAAGATCCCTCTTTCTGTGTTCTCTAATTTTGTGAAATATTATAGGAGAAGATTCGGTGCTGTTTTGTTGGCAAAAGGGGGATGTACAAAGTATTAAACATCAGGGGTGCACCCATGATTTGATGTAAAATAATTATTTATGTGGGATTTTTTTCCCCACTGAATAAATACACTTGAATTAAAGGTTGGAATTTCCTCTTTTTTTCCATTGTGGTTGTATGTTATTTAGAACAAAACTGATTTTTTTTTAGAAGCTAAAGAACACATTTTAACCAGGGGTGCCAATAATTATGGAGGGCACTATATTCCAGAAGACTGCATGCCGTCATTACTGCTAAAGGGGCAATATAAAAAATATCCCGTAAAATTTACGGTCAAAAAACTACTGTACAGTAGTACAGTATAACAGTATAAGTCAACTCTAAAATGTATTGTAAAAACTGGCAATTGTGATTGTAAGAATATTCTACTGTAAAAAAAATATGGTATAAATATTCTTTAGGTTATGGTAAACTTATAAAGGAACTGTAATATTTACAGTAAAATACTGGCAGCTGTGGTTGCCAGAAATCCAYCTAAAAATATGGTATGGCATGTTCTTCAGTTTATGTTATACTTAAAATATAAAGTATACCAGTGTCCTTATACTGTTAAATAACAACAAACAATAACATTAACTTGTACAGAGTACTTTTTTATATAAATACCAAAATATGTATGGTTTTCTTTTTTCTGCCGAATATACTGTAAAAGAGAAGACATTTTCAAGAATGTTTCTGGTGCCCCGGTGACGTTCATAATATGAAGTCAATGGGGACTTGAACATTAAATTACATATTACAAATTACATCAGTAGAGTTTCTTTTCGGACAGGTGCATTGAAGTTCAATTCTTCCCAATATCTGAATTTAACATACTGTACACTTCAAAGTCTTTTTCACAGGTACATACAGTAGTACTCAAATCGGCCTATCCAAGTCTCATCTCTAACCAAAATATCCCTTTTGGTTCAACATATTTGAATATTTTTTTAAAGGCCTGACTCCATGAATATTCTGTTCGCATAGGTCCATTATGGCACATTTAAAACAGAAATGATTCCTTCACTGTAGAAAAGATTTTAGAAATATTTGTGAAGTAAAGTGATGTACCCAGATAGCACACTGCTGAAGGGCCAATGTTGGACCAACGGCAGTGCATACTGTAAATTGGACCAATGTTGGCATCAGTGGTTAGCTCAATGCCAACCTTGGCTCATTGATGGGGCCAAATATAGGTTGTCCCAATGTTGGTTCATGTCAGGGATAACCCCTAGAGGGCGCCAAAGCGCCCAAAGAACCCGTTTTGTGTTTAGTTTGTTAATGTTTATGTTTGCACCTCGGGTCAGGTGACGTGGGCGTCCACCTGATCCGAATAAGTCATTAGTTTCGTTATAAATAGCTGGTTTTGAGTTCACACGGGTGTCTTGCATCGTTACGTTTATTTATGTTTGTGGTTGATACGTGTTTTGTTTCCCTGACTTCTTTTATGTTTAATAAAAGAACACATTTGCTGAACGTCCGCCTCTGCATTTATGCCTCGCATCCGTTCACCTGCAGACATTTAGTGACAGTTCAGTAGATAATGGTAAAGTTGGAAATTGAAAATTAAATTAGACTCTTTTTTTATCTAAACATCTAAAACAAGTGGCTAATACAGAAATACACACGTTGGTCTCAGACAGCAATCATGGCATAAGTACAGAATATACAAAAACTCTTACAAACTCTTTCAGTATTACAGCGCACAATTTTTTCTCCAGATGATATAAAATAAACACAGCAATTCAAACTGTAAATAACCTAACAAATTATATGTTTTACATGCCAACTATCTTAGTACATATATTATGGTTCTAACCTTAATATAGCTCTATATTCTACTGTATTCACTGACAACAGGTCAGTTAGCCTAGCATAATAGTGCATAGCTAAACATATTTCTCACCACATTACAGCAAAATTACTAACTGCATGCTTTTCATGTTACCACCACAGATTCTTAACTCTCTTATGTTTCACTCAAGGGTATTTACTGTACATGTTATTTGTACGGATATTAACCCACCGGTAGTTAGGAGAAATGAGGCACAAGCTTGTGTTGTAGTTTATCTTTAAGATTTCTGTCTCTGGACATCGACGTTTTTTGGAGTAGCTCGTCAAAATGACCCCATACTGCATATGCGTCAAACTGTGTGCATCTTAAATCGACCACTGGAGAGAATTTGAAACTTCTGCATTACATACAGTATGTCTGAAGTTTAACCTACTAATAAGCTACTTGCTTCATGTAAACAAACACCTGCATAAAAAACCTCATATATCTTTATCCGAGCTACTTTTTTCGATTTTGATTTACTCCGATTATCAAACGGGGGAGAGTATTTGGTGGCTGACAATGAAAGAAGTAAATCTTAGCGTAAACAAGGTGTATGATCAACCTTACAAAATTTTATTTCTTTGTATTAATAAGTTAGCCAGAGAGCTCTATTGTACAGAAAGACAGGTAGACATGTACGTGGGCTTCAACCTGTAATAATAATATCCCTGATTGCATTAAAGCTGATCAGCTTATTTTTAGCTTTAACTTTTTAACTATTTCATCAAACTATTTTCCCGTCAAAAGAACTATTATTCTAGTTTCTTCATAAATACCGAAATCATGAGTGCATTTAAATGTATCAATAGACTACACAAAATCCTTAACCTGCTGTTTATGTATTCATAATGATTGGTGTCAGGTACATAGCACGCTACCTATACATTGACAAAACTGGACGAGAAAATAAAACATGACATTTAAATCATGTTACATGTTAAATTGTTTGAAATAAAAATACAGCTTAAGCATTAAAATCTTAACCACATTAACATTTGAATGGTGCCAAAGTTTTAAAAAAGGCTATATGTCCGTGAATGGCAATTCTGACCACGGTGGCTCAGAGCCTGCTGCATTTATTTACATTAACATTTAGCATGTAGAACACCAGATCTTTTAAATGGACAAATAGTTTGTCTCCAGCTTGCGGAAGAGACGCATCTGTCTGTGAGAACTGTACACAAAATCGTTCACGTACACCACTTGCACATTAAAGCAACTCCGCTAAAGGTTATTGTCACATCCGCTGCACAGTCCAGACGTCTGTCCAAGCCATTTCCACATGTTTGGGTCATTTAAAGGAGTTCAGAGAAGGCCAGTGTTTCAGACTTGGGGCAGGCAGTCCAATCATGGGTACTGATAAAACTTTCTACCATGGTGGTATCCAGGTACTAATGAAACTCATTTTTACTCATAACTATGTTCTGTTATTCTGCACAATCAAAACTCTTAGTTTGATTTGTTCCTTAAATTCGGAATGTTCCTTTTTCTTTAATCATTGTAGCAAATAAAGGGCATTCCAAATTACTTTCTCTCTCTCCCAATAAAGTAAAATGTATATCATTACTTCAGTGATAAACATTTTTAAAAACCAATAATTAATAAAAATAAAAGAAATGCATTCAGTAAGAAAGAGCAGTCTATAAAATAATAAAAATCATTACAGTCAGCAGATTTCTCTCCTTTATATGTATGTATTTTAATGTCAGTAAAATAAAATATTTTGACTTTCTTGTGTTTAATATTTTATAATCCTACTATTACAATAAGTGTAAATTATACATGTAGGCTACATATCTGGTACATTTGTGCATTTAATCATTTCAGTCCATTATGTGATATTCGAATGTGATTTTCTTTGAAATTTAATTCCTGAATTTTTCTGGAATGTCTCAATTAACTGAACAACTTTCTCCTGTTTGCTCTGGTGTGCATGTATGAGCAAAGCCTGTCTCTGAAAACAAACAATGCTCACACACTTCGTCTCATTATTGAGAATCCCATCTAGCTCAATCAGAGCTAAATTCAGGATAGTGCTAGTGAGGGGGCAGTCAGGCAGCAAACGTTTCTCAAAAGAGTCTGTGACCTCTGGAAGAAGGTTCTCCAGTATCTGAAACTTTGTTGGGGGGACATTGGGTCTCAGTTTCTTTTTCGGGTTTTCTAAGCATGTGTAAAGGAAGGGCAAGTTACATTTTTGTGTGCTTTTTACAACCGTGAGAGTGAGAAATTTATCAAGAGTTGTTTTTTTTATGTTTTTCTTGAAATTGGGGAGAATGTAAGCCCTGAGTCGTTTGGCTAAAATATGTGTGAATATCAAATATTCTACCTTGAAGATGTGTCTGCCTTGTGAATGATGTGATTTTTTAAAATCTTCAGATACTTGATTTGTCTTTAACATGTTGTTGTAGTATATCTTTAAGATTTCTGTCTCTGGACATCGATGTTTTTTGTAGTAGCTTACATCCCTTTGATTATCTTGTGTCTCATTTGTGTCACTCAAAGTCTTGATTGCATGCAGTATTTCTTCCCCACTAATCTTCCCTGGCATCCTGTTAGGTTCTCTCTCATATGCATATTCATTTAAAAGTAAAGCAACCTTTGGGAATTTCTCTCTGTTCTGTTTCTGGACTTCAAGATCTAGGACAACTGGGTTATGATCAGAAATGTCATTGTGCTCTACTGTGATACTACGCACTTGTCTTACATTGTTAATGTTAATGAAAAACATGTCTAGCCTGGACTGACTTTCATTTTGACGCCTTGTAAAACCCTCATCTGAAAAGTTTAAGTATGACCAAGTGTCTCTAAGATTAAGAGAGACAGTAAAGTCTTCTAAAATAGCTCTAAATTCTGAATGCCTTGAACCTGAAGGACTCCGATCAAGCCAGGGATGCAAAACTGTGTTGAAATCACCTCCAACCACTAGCACACCCTCAGCTGTTTCCATCAAATATTCTTTCAATCTCCCCAAGACATTTCTGTCTGTCTTATGATTGTACACGTTTACAAGAGTGTACAGTTTACCATACAGATGACAGAAGAGTACAATGTAACCTCCACTACAATCCTCATCATGGCATATGTATTTAAAATCTTTTTTCCTTTTTATCAGTATTGCAACTCCTTTGCTAGTGGAGCAGTGTACAGTAAAGTAGACTTTCCAATCTTTAACATCTTTCAAAATTTCATAACACTTGGGTCCAATGCGTGTCTCTTGTATAAAGGCAATATCAGCCCGAAGATTATTGAGACTGCTCAGTACGTTTGGAAACTTTTCTTGTGGGCTTCTTATACCGTGAGTGTTCCAGGAGACCACACGGAGGTTTGTTTTTCCTTGTGACATCATCATGATAAATGAAATTCTGTAAATAATATATAAATAAAATCACAGTTATTTTATAATGTTTGTCTCTTGTATGGTGTGTACATTGTATGTTCATTGGAAAAATCAAATGCCACTTATGTTACTTATTTCTTATTGGGCCATAAAGTGTGAAGTGTCAAACAAATCCTTTTTATGTTGAAACAAAGAATCTATCAAGTAAAGTCAGTTAAGATCCCCATAATTGTTCTTAGGCATGACAAATGGGAAAAAAAGACATTTCTGAACATTTAGCATCACTAATTGTATGTATGAATCCTTTTCACCTTGTATGTATAGTTTTCGCCCCTCTGTTAATTTAAAAAATCTGAAAATCTATTTTTCTTTTGTTGTAAGATGTACTTTACACCAGGAAATATTGGGCCAGGAAATAATGGACCAATATTATCATGCTATTTTTAACTCATCTCAGTACCACTAATAGGAATTGCACTCAAAGTTCATTTAGCATTAAAATTCTCAAATATTCTTGGCTCAGAGCAGGACATAAAAGTTGTTTAGGAAGCTTCCTACCCTTCCTAAAAAAGGGGCAGTTTTGCTCAGACTTTGGACAAATACAGTGGAACCTCGAATGCGGTTTATAAGTGTTCTGCAAAACAAGCAAAGATTTGTAATACATTTTGACTTGAAAAACGAGCAAGTCTTGGTTTACGAGTGCAGAGTATCATGTATCACGCATTGTGCTTCTTGTTTTGACGAGCGTCACGTGATCACAACTGAGGCAATGGTTTTTCTCTCTCTTGCGCTGTGGAATTGTGGGTAATCGTCTCCCCTGCTGAGTCTTAGTGCTCATCTCTTACTGGTATAATCAACATCAGTGCATATGTACTATTTACTATAACAATGTGACCACGTAAAAAACCTGTTTTATTTTGTGTTTGTATGCGTGTGTTTACAGCGCGCATTTACTGTTTTTTATAACACACGTGTGTGCGCGCATGTAAAGCAAAAGCAAGTCTCATTAGAGAGGTTAAAGATCCATTTTCTCTCTCTCTCTGTCAGCCAGCACTGCATGCGTGTCATTGGACACCATAAAGTGCAGGTTAATTTGTTTTATTTTTACTTTATATTTTGTATTAATTGTTTTTATGTATTTATTTTTTGGGGCTGTAGAACAAATAATTTGCGTTTCCATAATTTTGTTTTGATATACGAGCCCACTTTCGGAATATGTATTGTCACGGCGTGCGCCTGTGATGGGCGTGCGCCCAAATCTATTATCGCCCCTCGCTCACTTCGTGAGCCCTAGGTAGGCGGCACCCCTTCTGCATGTGTGCAAAGGGACGGGGCCGCCTATGCAGGCCGGCTGGCAGTGATTTAACGTTAATAGGATCTCGGGCTTGCTCTGCATTATAAAAGCAAGGCGGAGAAGAGCGTAACGCGGTGGAGCTCGAGAGTGGCATGGGAGTGGGGAAATGGAACGTGCCCCAGAGACTTAAAAAGGACATTGGATTTCCGCCCTTTGATCTCCGCGCTGAGGACAGCGCGGGAAAGAGCTGCACGAACTCCCACGGCATCCTAGTTCCCGCGTCGAGCCCGCCTTCGCGTCCTCCCCGCCGAAGAGGAAAAGGCCGCGAGGAGGACAGCGTTAAGGCCGCCGATCCCAGCCGGGAAAGCCGCCCAGCCGACGGACATCCGAGCGAGACTCCCGCCTGAGGCCGCGCCCACAGAGTGCTGGGAGGGGCCAGGCCGGCCATCGACAGCGGGGAGGAACCGAGAGGGAGCGTGCAGGAGCGCTGCCTCGCGTGCTCCGTTATGTCACTCCGTCCACCGCCGCCAGCCGCGTGCCCACATGCCAGCTGGGCCCTGCCTCAGACCATGCACGTGCACACTTCATTCCTTCCCTTTCTTTCCGTCCTCCCTCCTTTTACCCTTTCCTTCCCTTATTTATTCCTAATAAATTACTCTTTTCCTCTAAGATCTAGCCTCGTGTCTGTGTTTCATGGTGCCACCGTGCAACAATGGGTCGAACCCATTACAATATATATATATATATATATATATATATATATATATATATATATATAGCACTATTTTAGCACTTAATTATCACGCTGTACCCCTGTTTTTCACAGTCCTCAGGGGTATGTGTGGCATACCATCTGGAAATTGAACAAATTGCAATTTTCTTTTTATAATTATTATACTTTATGCATGTAAATTTACATAAATTATTTAATTATTTACATTTGTGTGCATGTATAGTTTACTATAACATTGTAACCATGTGTATGTGTGCTTCTTTAGTACCTGTACTGCAACAAAATGGCCCCCATGAACAAAAAAGTTTAAAAGCCAGTATCAGTGAGGGAGATGTGTGTGTGTGTGTGTGTGTGTGTGTGTGTGTGTGTGGTTGTGTGTAAGCATGTGTGTGTGTACGCATGTGTGTGAAAGCCGTCCTACCCCTCTTCCTCCTTTCCTCTCTCATCTTACATCAGTAAAATGCAGGTTAATTTGTTTAATTTTTTTAAATGTTTTTTAAATTCATTTTGTATTCATTATTATTTTTTTATAGATATATTTTTGGGTTGTCGAACGAATCATCTGTTTCACATCTTTTATATTCGCTTAAAGCTTTTACTTAACTGTTGCTAATTTCAACCGCTTAAAACTACAAAACTTCTAAAAATACAGTTAAATGGTACAAAAGCTAAAAGTAAGAGTAGGAAGCTTTTATGTGTTACCCTGAGGTACGAGTATTTTAAGTCCTAAATTAACTTTCAGCACGATCTCTAGGAGTGTTTCTGAGACGCCTTGTGAACATGAGCCCAGATCTGTAATCTTCTGCAACTATATTAGGAAACAAATTTGTATATTGACTAAATGTTAGGAACCTCCACTAGAGGGCACTGTTTGTTCCTGTATGTTTTGTAGTTTTTGTTGGTCGACTCAGTTTCCCAGAAGGCACCTCGGTCAGGTGAGGAGAGGGCTCACCTGAACCAAGGTGGCTCATTAAACACCTTATAAATAGCAGTTTGTTCTGGGAAACTGGGTCGAGCATTATCCTAGTCAATTGGGCATTCATTTTTTTCGGTTTGGTTTCTTTAAGTTTATATTTTGATTTATGTTTTGTAACCTGTGTTTTTAAGAGGGCTCTATTATTGATTTGCTTTATGTTCTCTCTGTGTAGATGATTCATGGAGCTGTCCTGTTCAGTGTTAGGTTAGGTAGTGTCTCCTCTTGTGTAAGTACTGTTCTGTGTATCCCTAGTGTCGGTCTTCTTGTGTAGTTCTTTGTCTGTGGTGTCCCTTGTCTGTTTAGATTTGTGTAGCCACATGAGGGCCTAGCCGCTAGGAGGGTTAGCCGCTACTAGGCCTTGGCTGCTTGTAGGGTTAGCCTCCAGTAGGCTAGGCTCTAGTGGGATTGACTGCTAGTGGTTCTGTCGCTAGTAGGTTAGCCGCTAGTTTAGAATAGCCTCATGTGTGCTTTGCCTCTTGTGTTCCGGTCCCCTCGTAGGTCAGTACTAATCCAGTTGGATACTAACCCGGTTAGGTCATCATTCCTTTCATCCATATTCCATCTAACCACTAAACAGTCCCCGTCTCGAGTCCCCGGCCCCTTTGTGTCTTTAGTTAGCTCCAGCTCCCTGTGTCAGCACTCAGCTCCCTGTGCCTTGTGTTTTTCCTGAGCCCTAGTTTTAGTTTGAGTTTGTTGGTTTCAATGTTTGTGTTTTGTTTGTTTAATAAAGGACTCTTTCTGTTTAAAAAACCCTTTGCATTTATGCCTGCTCTAATTCGCCCACTGCACCTACATCAGCCGGTCTGGCCTGTAGTAACAGCCAGGCCGTGACACTAAAAGTGAATTTGATTTAATAAATAAGCCTAAAAATAAATCATTTATCATACACATTTCCTTGCTGCATACGTACCTTGTGCTTAGAAGTAAGCTGTGGCTACAAGGGAAAGAAATAAAGATACATATTGTGAAATAAAGCACTTGCTTTATATACATTACTTATTACACATATAATGGAACCTTGGTTTACGAGTGTAATTGTTCCAGAAGTGGGCTTGTATTTCATTCCATAGCCCAAAAAATAAATACATAAAAATAATTAATACAATATATAAAGTAAAAATAAAACAAATTAACCTGCATTTTACCTTAAAAAAAAAATCCCAACAGATAAGCGTTTCCGTTTGCCCGCGCAGGCGCTACTGTATGTTTGTGAGTGTGTGAAATTAACCCCTCCACTCTCCCTCTTCTCGTCTTACACGTCTTTCCATTTTCTTTCTCTCTCTGTAGCAGGTTGAGTAAAAAATAAAAATCAATTGTTCCAGACATATGATAGAAACATTAGACTTTTTGCACCAGAGATGTAAGCGCTGCGTAAAAAAAGTTACCGATTAGGGGAAAAAAGTGAGGCTATATTAATAAACCTCTCCGTGTGTCTTTAATGACAGAGAGTGAAAGAGAAGTTAATTTTTGTGTATGGTTCCTAATAATTAGGCCACCTTTAAATACACATTTGTCAGTAATAGACACGCCCGCCTGCAACCTGCAATATTTTTTGTAAAGATCACCCAATCCCCCTGAATTGATGGTATTTTTCGCATGTTCTTTGGGTACGGATCAACAACTTTTTTCTTCTTCTTTTGATAGCCAACCACAGTCTTCAGAAGAATGATGATGGGAATTCTAGGATGAAAGGACGAAAGCCCTCTCGGTTATAAAAAGACCCAGAATGCACACCAGTCAGCCACAACACTAACTTCATCACCAGATGAATTGAATGAAATTCGATAAAAAAATAATTATATACCTTGCACCTAAAACTGGTGACATCATGGGAACCCATGTGGATGAGTGGACCAAAGGCCAGCCTGTCCTGTCCAATTGCACAGAAAAGGCAATGCAGCACAACTTGCCGAAAAACATTAATGCAGACTATGATAGAAAGACATCTGAACACCCAATGCCCCACATCCCCCCCACACACTGGGCCCGTTTAGCAAAGAATTCAAGACTACTGAACCGGCCTTCAAACTCCCCAGATCCCAGGACAGTTGAGCACACATTTGATATTGTATTCCGGACAACAAGTCTAACCCTTAGAGGCCCCACCCCGTAACCCACAGGATTCAAGTGATCTACCAAGGACCACAGCCCACCCCAAGAAGTCTTGTAGATTCATGTCCCAAGGGATGAGCTGCCCGCTATGGCATAAGGGGAACATACAGTATACAGACCTGGACATAATGGTTTGCTGTTATGGCAATTTTATGGTTGATTGGTATATGTTAAGCATATGTTCAAAGAAATTTCTGAGGTTTATAGTTCCTGTTTTTTTGTTTGTTTGTTTGTTTTACAACAGAATTTACAAATTTACAAATTCACCTGTAACATGTATACATTTTGTTTTTGCCTAAATAAATGATGTAGGTCATTTGTATGTCAAAACACAGAACTGGGGAAGAATACAAAAAAATTATACAGCATTAAAATTGCCCAAGAGCATGGTTGAAGAAAACCACCCATAGCATACCACCAAGAAAACACAGTAGTTGCCTTCAGAACAACTTTCAAAAGTAAAGAAAGAATAAACTTAGGTAACAAGTATTACAAGGTATTATGCTTTATTATTACAATGCGTGAATGAACATGATTTAAAATAGTGTAAGCAATCCACAGTCCAAAAGAAAATTTATAAAAAATTTAAAATAAATAAAAAACAGTATGCTTTAAATACAATATGTAAATATGCAACATGATGTATTGTAGAATTTATCATCCTGTTGCGGTTTCTATATTATGAACCTTTAAATAGATTTTTGTTTTTTTTTCATTCGAGGTTTACACACACACATTTTTTTACTTATTTGATTCCAAGCCATACATTTATGAATTTTCAGTGAGTTTTAGGAATGTAATTTCATGAACACAGTGCTCTATTCTATGGGATCTCTCGCAGTTTTAACATATACTCAATACAGTTTATGAACAGGAGCAATTGAAACAAGAGCAATTTAAAAAGCTCAACACATCTAATATAGCAAGTATAACAACATCTAAAGTCAACACAAAATGCTACTTATAAAGACTACAGTATAAAAATTATTCAACACCTGGATGAGAAACATCTTCAGGACTTTAGCTTTAACTTCTGCTTCTGGCAGTGTTTCTGAGGGATCTAGCTTATTCTGCATGTGCAATGGCCTCTGGTCTAGTAAGATTCTTGGGTTTGTGTGCTGCAACTGTTTTTTCAAATAAGATTGACGATTTTCAAGTTTTGGATTCAAGTCAGGTGACTGTGATGGACACACTATAATCTTCCAGGACTTCATTTGAACCAAGCCTTGGTTGGACTTGAGGTATGCTTGCGATCATTCTCCTATTGGAAAGTCCAGTGACACGAAAGTTTAAGCTTCCTTATAGATGCCATCTATACATGATTGAGTCCATCTTGCCCTCTTCACGTTGTAGGTTTCCAGTGACATATGCTTCATTCTTTCTCCTCCAAACATATAACTGATTCATATGCCCAAAAAGTAAAACATTTTGTTTAATCAGTCTATACAACAGATTTCCCAAACTTCTGTGTCTTTTTTTAATTATGATTAGCACATCAGAGCCAACTTTTCTTGTGTTTTTGCGTCAGTAGCAGGGCAGTCTTGGGGTGACCATATAGTGTAGAGTGAAATTTCAGTGCCTGCTGCCACCAAATCTTTCTGTACTGTTGGTCCTTTGAAGTCAATCTAGAGTTTTTAAACACTTGCAGGTGATAACTTCCTCTTTCTGCCACATCCATGTAGAGAAACCATTATTCCTTTAACTTTAAAGTTGCAAAACAGGCTTCCTACTGTATTTCTACTGTAGGAACATTTAGTATCTTTACTATTTTTTATATCCTTCTTTGTGTAAGACAATGATCTCTTCTCTTAACTTTATGGACAACTCTCTTGACTTTCCATTTCTGACATCCAGTCAAACACCTTCATCAACAACGATCTCTACAAAGTCTAAATATTACATGTTCTAAATCAAGTACATCATCAATGATATGATGCAGGGGGTTAAAAGATTCTGAGCCTGCAGTAATATACAGTGGGGTAAATTCCCACTTACAAAGAATGGAGAGATCTGTAATTTTCATCATATGTACACCTCAACTGTAAGAGACAGATCTAAAAAAAAAAAGGTTTGCCCACTCCTCCATACAGGTCTTCTGCAAATATTTCAGGTTTTGGGGCTGTTGCTGGGCAACCCGGAGTTTCAGCTCCCTTCATAGTTTTTCTATTGGGTTCAGGTCTGAAGACTGGCTAGGCCACTTCAGGACCTTGAAATGCTTCTTACGGAGCCACTCCCTAGTTGCCCTGGCTGTGTTGTTGGGGTCATTGTCATGCTAGAAGACCTAGCTATGACCCATCTCTGCCCAAAATCCCATGATACATGGACAACCATCCTCCCCTCAATATGGTGCAGTCTTCCTGTCCCCTTTGCAGAAAAGCACCCCCAAAGCAGTATGTTTCTACCCCCATGTTTCATGGTTGGGGTGGTGTTCTTGGGATTGTACTTATCCTACTTCTTCCTCCAAATATGGTGAGTGGAGTTTATACCAAAAAGTTATATTTTGGTCTCATCTGACCGAACATTGTGACCATGTGTGTGCACGCATAAAGCAAAAGCAACTGTCTTTAAATAGGTTTCTTGTTAAAGATCCAGAGTCTTTTTCTGTCAGAGAGCAATGATTCCAATAAGTGTGTGTGTGTGTGTGTGTGTGTGTGTGTGTGTGTGTGTGCGCGCATGTACACGCGTGAGTGTTATAAGAGCAAAGGGGTCACCACAGCAGACCATCCAGTCCACACATACAAGGTGGCACAGGTTTTACGTCAGATGCCCTGCTTTACGCAACCYTCACATTTTATCCAGGCTTAGAACCGGCATGAATTCAGTGGCTAGGTTTTGGGCACTGGCTGGGAATCAAACCCGGCCTGACACTGATATTTAATGAAACTGGAAATATGTTGAATGGAACCTGACGACATTAAAATGCAGGTGCCATCTAGTGGTTTTGATGTGTATTGTTATTACAGACATATTGCATGCCTTATTACACAATAAGTGAGTCACCAAAGGATTTAATTCCATGGGGATCCTGACTAATGAGAAGATAATTAACACAATGTCATGAGGCTGTACATGGGCCAATGTAGAACTGGGGTTTGAGCAGTCGCACTTTCTGAAAGCATTATTAATGTATTATTGGGTGTAAATTTGGGGGGGCGCAGCTTTGAAGATACGTACTTTATGCTAAGCACACTAAAAGTGGAGAACAATCATCTGCAAGCTCATCCACAACCAAAGCAACTTCCTTCTTTGCAACTGATTAACATCAGTTAAATTGTGTTGTTGGGAGCTGAGAAAAGGCAAATGTGCAAGGCAGAGTGTTCTCTGTGACCATGGTTTGGGAACACTGAATTAGGGCACTGTTTCGAATAGGTTATTATTTGTCATGTGCATTTTATTGCAACAGTATATACAGTATCATTCAAATGTTGGGCCCCAAAATATGAAATTGGCATAAGTAATTAAGTAACGGAAACAGTAGTCAGTTGTCATTTTAAGGTCAGCTGTTCTTGAACAGTGCTTGCAAGAAAAGTATTGWTATGTGCACTTGCAAAACCCATCAAGCACCATGATGAAGCTGACTCTCATGAAGACCATACCAGGAAAGCAAAACCAAAAAAGAGAAGTTCAGTTACCAGCCTCAGAAATCAGGATTTCAGATTAAAGCTGAAAGCTGTAAAGCTGAAGGCTTTACAGAGCATAAGTAGCAAACTTTTGATGTGCTGTGTATATATAATAATTTGGGGTGAGTGACTTTAACTGAAATTACACATTTGCCTTATTCATATTTATTTCATTTACTTAAATATGAATGTGTGCTGGTTAATAATAATAATAATAATAATAATAATAATAATAATTAAGGAAGTGTTAAAAAGCATTCAATGTAAATAAATAATGAAAAAAAAATGTAGCCTGTATATTTTTATAGATGCAGTGATGTGATGCTCACGGGTATGTTTTGTGTGTTAGTTTTGTTCCTTAGTTATATATAGAGTCCTAATTGTAATTCGTTTATTTGTTATATACGGTATATTTGTTTTACACACTAAAAATGTTGGGTTATTTTTAAACCCTGGGTTGCCTCTGTTGGGTAATTTTTCTGGGTTATTTACAGTGAATTGGGTACTTTTTGTTTAACCCCATCACAGACAAGACCGCCCCTCCTCCGAAGTTCACCGGTATATTCAGAGACTGTGTCAGCTTTGTGTCTTTTTTTTTTTGGGGGGGGGGGGGACCTGCTGATGAGGGTGCTTCCTCCTCACGCATTTAAGAGGAAATGTAAACRTTAAATACAAGTTCTGTATACACACTTTCCTCACTTATGACTGAATTTGTTCACTGCATTTATTACTGTTACCATGTTAAAGTTACACTCAAACCTTCAGCCTGAAAAGTTTTTCAGACTGAAAGCTTTGTGAGGAAGAATAGCGTGCTAGTTTATCTGACAATGGCTGCTAGCTAGCCAAACCAAAGAACCCCACCTGTGTATGAAAGAAACTGCAAAAATGTCTGAGCTTTTTAGCTTTCTTTGTAGAATGCTTGCAGGGTGTATGAAGGTGGTGAAGTGATGAATGAAAGCTAAAAACAAGTAACTAGGTTGCTAGCGTTAGCAACCACATAGAAAAAGTTGAGGTGTTACAAATATGCATACTAGCCAACCCTCTCGATTTTTCCATAAACGTTTACTTTCTTTACTTTCTTTCTGTCTATGGTTRGAACCAACACCGTGGAATATCTCCAGCAGACTGAAGTGTCGAGGCCGTACTCCTACATCCTGATGTTGGGAGATAATGACCAGCACTGCTCTCAGGCATTAGTGCTTCTCAGTAATAGTATCGTAATGATGTCGCTGTTTAACTTGTTTTGTATTATCCGATCTTGTGCTTTKGAAAAWTAAATATAAATATTTTTTCTATTATTTGTACAATTAATTGGGTGTTGTTTATTGCATATACACACGTGGACAAAATTGTTGGTACCCTTCAGTCAATGAAAGAAAAACTCACAATGATCACAGAAATAACTTTAATCTGACAAAAGTAATAATAAATAAGAATTCTATGAATGTTAACCAATGAAAGTT
>QMIH01003472.1:9464-25538 GCA_003987875.1 Clarias batrachus | reverse complement strand
TACCTATATCTGTGACTAGTTCATGGAAAATGGTTATGTGCATGTGTGTGCACGCAGTGTGTGTTTAATAAGTTGTTAGACACAGCAAAACACTGTGCTWGGGGGGAAAAAATGTCATTGTCCAATTACTTATGGTGTTCACGATTCTCTAGAGGATTTTTTGTTTCACCCAGTGGATCAAAGCGTAAAATCGCTGGCCCATTTTCACCACATGTGTTGATAAGTAGCATTAATACCCCACTGATCTCTGCCAGCTCTGTGGAAGCACTAAATCACATGTTGTACAGGAGTCTATAGTGCTTAAAAAACAGAAAGAGAGATAGAGAAAGAGCAAGAGAGAGGAAAATCTGGGATTTTTGTATATGGGATCAGAGCTGTTCCTTTGGGTTACATCGGGGCTGGTGACAGGTGCTCAGCCTGGCTACGGCTCACTGCGACCCCGTGGGCTGGACAGCACTGCCTGGCGCTACCCGCATAATCCCTGTCCAGCTGTTGCAGTTGTCGCCACAATCAGCGTAAAGTGTTGGAGCAGGTGGCGACTGGTTCAGGTAGCCCTGGCACATGCCGATTTCCAGATTCAAGAGGCAGTGACAGAACCGTGCCCCTGAAAAATCCAGGCCAAATGTTTCCAGGGCTGTCAGCAACTATCCCAGCACTCATCCATTATCCCACAGAAGCTCCAGGGCTGTGACATTACCTCCGCTTATCACACATACAGAGAGGGCAGGAGGTGGGGCAAAGTGCACTGATACCACTGCCACTTCAGTATGAGCCAGTCCATCTCTGTCTGACCCGCTGCTCACTGATTCATCAATTACACCAGGCATGGGTGTTGGCTGTCTCTTGTGGGAATCTGTTGACTTGTGGGAACTCAAGCCACTACAGCCATCCAGGATGTTTTGTCTGGGAGTTTGAACTTTAGGGTCTTATAACCTGACCTTCACCATGACCTAAAGTAAGGAAGAAGAAAAAAACATGGCTTATTTAAATAGCACATTGAAATACATAAGAAGTTACTCAATCAAAATGAGTGTTAACTGTATATTTAATAAATAAATAGACAAATGTTTTACTTGTTCCTCTGGTGAATGGAGATGTTGTGCATCGTAATTGGTGATAGTAAACAGTACATTTAGAGTTAATGTGACCTTTTTACGCTTGATTAATAGAGGGAAAAGTCTGAAGACGATATAATGCTCCATGTCTCCATTTTTTTTTTCCTCTTGGGTAGAGGAATGTCTAGCAGAGTCATCTTTCCTTCACTAAGAGACAGGTTTGAGCAGGGGTTTAGGAAGAGTCATGGGCTGCAGAATTCAACCTCAGTACTCAGTGTATGCGAGCAAAAAAGCCTTGCCTTTTGTGTGTTGGGGGGGTTAATCTGGCGGTCATCACTGCTTTGCAGTCATGTAAGAGTTGAACATTTTATATCACATTTATTAATTTGGTACTGTAGTTTTTCATACAGCTGAATTGGGACTGAAAACAATATTTGACTATATAGTGGAACAAATGAGGGATAAAGGCCCTACTCACACACCAAACAGTCCTTGGATTTCAACCAACAATCTTTTGAGTTAGTTAATCTTTTGAGCTCCAACGASCTTATTGTAATTTATCAGCCACTGCATAGTGCAATAGTGCAACCCGAAGGAATCCATGTATTTATTTATTTTTTTTATATACACTTGATCAAAAACAAGAATTGATCTTTAGCAAACAGTTCCCAAGTTCCACCATGATTTAAGCTGGACTGGATTAGTCATTACACCACAGTGGAACCATGACGAAAGAAAATGTTACACAATTGGCAGGCTGCTTGGCCATACAATACTCTGGTGTGTCTGTCAACCCCCTGTGCATGTGCATGGTAGTGATTTAGGTTGAGTGTGTTTCATATGTATCATTCAGATCCTTTATGTGTGTCTGTGTGTGCTAAAGTAGTGGGTACGGCAGTCCACCGGGACTTGGCACTGAAGCTCTTCATCAGTATCCAGTGTCCGGAGACACTGTCAGCTCCGCTCGGTGGGAGTGTATCAGTTTGCACGAGGCTCTGTCAGTAGAGATTCGTCTCTGGTTATTGGTCTGTACAGACAACCTTTAACAACGGTGTCTAGTGCTGGAGCAGGGGATAGAGAGGCCTGCCTGCTTCAACCCGAGAGCCCCTCAGCGCTCTTTACGCTAATAACACAGCACAATATCGGACATCCGACACCCCAGATCAAACTCCATTACATTAAGGAAACATTAGACCAGAGAGTCATCCTGATGCATGCACATGTCAAGGTGGCGGACAGGGCTCCGGAGCTGGGGCCAGATTTGGACAGGGAAACACACATGAAGAACGGTGTGTGTTTTCTCATTGTGTCATTTGTGCATTGGCAGGTCATTCCAAATACTAATACATGTCATGTACTGTATGAGGAAGGGAACACAGTCTGCTTTGCTGCTCCAAGTTTGATGATGTATGCACCATTTTCCTCGTCACCGCAGTCCAGTGATTAGAAAATTACCATTAGTTTTCTTTTCTTTCTTTTGATCTTGGACGCATTCATGTTTTTATAGCCATTTTTTAATATTGTGGTACATTTCCATGTCACATTGTATTGAATGGTCATTTTGATAACTTTTTTTTTTTTTTTTTTTACATTGAGTATGCTAAGATAATGTGTCAACTTTAATGAAATAATGAAAAATATCCCGTTTTCTAGAATGATTTTGTTGTAACAGCTTTTTGGAACAAAATTCATCTGCACTTATTTAGTCTGCCAAATTGTTTTCTTCTCATTTTTATTGAAGCTGACAGATCAGTGCTTTTATCTCAAACAGATTGCATGTAAATATTTCTTTGTCCAAACAGCACAATTCAGCCACAACAAAAAATAACTGTCTGCGTTAGTTTTTATGGGATACTTTGTCATGCTGATGAGCTCTTTTTCAGTGCCACACATCCGTACTTCAAAAATTTTTTGATTGCCTTAATGTGATTTTTTGTTGTTGTTGTTTTTTTTATATTTAAATCCTCGATATAAACTATAATAAATCAGCCCCATCATTTCCCGCTGACCCTCTTTTGGCCTCATCAAGGTTGTGTTGTTTAATTAAGTACATTTGAGTTGGAGTGGCTGTTCTGCTGCAGAAGGTAAGCTAGTTTTAAGGATGAGGTTGTGAGGTTGTGGCATGTTGAAGAGGGTTACAGGAAGAGGAAGGCTGATCTTCATTAGAGGAGGCTAGACAGGGGCTGATGCTGACTGTGGACTTTAGCAGCGTGCATGATTTAAGTGTCCGCTCAGCCTGGCCTTCATAAGGATCATGCCGGGCCTTTGATGTTTCATTATGTACGGCTCTCCAGGAACAAAAGCACACAGGCCACATCAAAAAGCCACCATGCTAAAACGTTAGGAGAGGCCTCTGCCCTCGCGCTGCACTTTTAGCACTAGATTACTGAAATCTACCCTGTAACAGACAAGAGAAATGAAGGGAGGGGGAAAAAGCGACAGCAAAAGAGCCAAAACAGAAAGATTAGAGCAGTATACATCAGAGAGGACTATCTGAGCATCTTTAGGGGAAAAAAAAAAAGCCATAAAATCTGCACGAGTTAGAACTTGCATATAAAATCATTCCAGTACCTGATAAACTTCCTCCATGGCTTTTAATCTCTCTTTCCTGCACTGCCTGACTGTCTCATGTATGTTTTTTTTKTCCCTGTAGTGGCACTGACCTAAAAGCTCACTGCTTAGATAAATATAATAAATATAATGTCATGGTTGCTCTCATGTGGAGGAGAGGCGCTTGTTTCTCATATCCTGATTTGATTGTGCTCTAAGGGGGTTAACTGGGTTAAGAATCTTAACCGCTCTAAAGCCTTTGGAGCAGTTCCTTATTAATCCTCCTCCACTCCTGAAGACATTAGGATGAGGTTTAGTTGGATTTACCTCACCAGATAACACATTTGAGAAAATAGCCTGGCTGCTAACTTACACATTGTCTCTCTCTCTCTCTCTCTCTCTCTCTCTCTCTCTCTCTTTCGTGCACACTTCTGTTCTGCTTGATTCCCTGCTGTATTAATGTAATATTATGCAAAAAGGATCCCATTGCATGTTTGTGTTCTACTAAATCCTGTGGTTATCGTTATCAGGTCACTCGTTTAAAAAAAAAAAAAAGTTATACACTCTGAATATATAGAAATATATACTTTTTCCAGACTTTAAATTATTATTTTAGACTTCTCATTGGTGCCTGTGATGTCTGCCTTGAGTTCTGCTCTCAGAATGCTACTAGATTATAATGGATGAGGTCCTTATTTGCTATTTCTGTCACCTTTTGTCATGTGTTTGTGTTCTGTGTTCACTGTTTCACCTGTTGGTTCATTTATTACTTAATTCATAATTATGTCAAAGCATGTTCCACACTTCATAGTAATTTAAGTTCGGTATGATGATCTACATACCAAGATGAATCTTTAATTAATTCATGAATTCATTATTAATGCATCTCATATGTTTGTTGATGATTTTCAGTCTCAGCTCTACACTAGCTGTATGTCCTGCAAATTTTTTATGACTAGATTTTTAAATTACTCAAGGTTGAACCCTAGTATAACCTATTCTAGGCTAAACTAGCCTAGGCTAACCACCATGTTATTAATCTAAACTGTCATTAGGTAGCTTGTTTTGTATAGATCCAATAAGTGACTGAGATGATATTGTAGATACTTTTCTGTACACCCTGCCTGCTCCAGGGCTGCTTATGCATTGAACACTGGAACCATAACAATAACGTCAGGCAATTACACAGTCAAATGCAAACTGCTCCTCATGCCTTTTATTTAAAAAAAAAAAAAAATTCTGTAGATGAAGTTAAAAATACAAATAGGAAAAAAAAAAAAAAATTTTTTTTTAATGTAAGGAAAAATTAGCAGACAAAATTGACCATCTTAATGTGCAAGCCTGATGTGAAAAGGGCTGTGCATGACATCTGGCAGTTGGAAGAGAGTTAGAACAGATACGTGAAGAAGAATGGGTAAAGATTTGCCTAACAATCTGGCAGGCTTAGGATAGAAATGTCAGGAGGAATGAGTTGGGGTGAGATAGTGCAAAAGGTTGAAAGCAGTTCAATATATTGTACGTACAACTTCCATTTCATAACAAAAACACCCAACTTACAGTCAGCTTCATAACTACTGGCATATTCAGTAAGGATGAGTAAAAAAAGGTCTTTGTGGTTCATTAGCTTAATCCCCTACTGGAAATACACTGTCTTGCCAAAATGATGTCTCACACTGCCTTTAGCTTTGATTACTGTGACCATGTCATATGTGAAAATACTTCCCAGTACCACTTATTCACAGTTTGAGTACTGGAATATATGCCTGTGCCATTAGTTTAAAAAAAAGCATTGATGGGATAACCTGATCATTCAGTGCATTCAGGTAGTCAGTAGCCGGTGTAGGATGGATATTTTGGTTCTTTTATTAAACTAAAATAATAGTTTTAACAAAAGTACACATCACAATTTTTGTGACCGCAGATTTATACACTAGAGAAAGTCATATGTGACTACTTAAAAAATATTAAACACCAATGTGAATGTAAAAAAAAATCAAATATATAACATGTTGCATGCACATTTAGTTCATGGTAGCTTCTAGAAATGGCAATAATTGTGAGAATTCTGTTATTTTGTTTGAAGACATTTTTAACTGAATCAGTAAAAACATTTGAAATGAATACTAATTGTTATAAATAGCGCATTAGTGACTCAGTGGTAGGCTTTTCTTGGGTTAAGGCTTAAATAGAGAAGACTTATGCTTCATTTCCAAAGAATGCAAGACATGCGTAGTGTTGGTACCAAGCTCGGATAAAAATGAGACGGTTGCATTAGGAAGGGCATCTAGTGTAAAAACTGTGACAAGTCAAAATGTGTGGATGAGTTGGGGTACAACCTGGACGGGATGCCAATCCATCCCAGGGCACAAATAAACAACTAAATATTCTAAATATCATATTAACACTAGATTAGATTTAGTTATATTTTCAGTGTCAAATTTAAGCTTAATGATAGGCATGGCAATCACCAAGGACCAACTGATACGATGTTGTCACAGTACCTACTGTAGGTACTGATTCAGTTTGTGTTTTTTTTTTGTTTGTTTTTTTTAAACATCACAATTTTAATATATATCCAGATTCAATGGTTTTATTTTTTACAAAATTAATACCTTGTAATTTTAAACTTTCTTTTAATGGCGTATAAAAGGTATTCAGTCATAACTCAGGCTATATACTTTAAAAGCTTTATTCAACAACTTAAAAAGAAACATGGATAAATGAATGTAAACCATTTCATATTACATTATTATTCGATGAACAGTAGAAAAAAACAAAAACATTTTTTTATTCAAGATAAATAATAATAAATTAAAGAATTTATTAAATTATAAGGTAACATACAGTATATACGTTAATTCATCCCACAGTGGGGAAATTTCTAAATTCTACATAAAAAAGCAAATATTATAGGTGAACACTATCATTATACCATCTCAAATGCAAAACATGCTTAAATTTTAAATGATTTTTAAACAATCAATTTTTTCAAACTTGCTTTACCAGGGATGCCAGTATTTTATTTATTGACTGTAGTGTAATGAAAAATGCTGAACTAATATTTAGGTACACATATATATATATATATATATAATTTTTTTTTTTTTTTTTTTTTAAGTAAATCTATTTATTTTATGCAAATGTAATATTATGGAGTTATGAGTATGTAACAGGTGGATAGGATTTTTTTTAGACATGACATGGCAGTGGCTTTAGACTGAACTCTTTGATGGTGGGTTGATGGAGGAACGCCTAGCAGTGCCTTCTCACCTCTGTCGTCCTGCTGGTGATGGGCAGAAGATTGGCGTGTCTGTGAAATTCTCTTTATTGTTGCTCAATGTTTGGATAGTGGCAGCCCCATTTCACACTGAATTCCACCCCGTAAGGCCATGGCTAATTGGACAAATTTGCACAGCAGGGAAGGAAGCACAAGCACGGCAGGAGACTTGATATATGGGTACAAAGCTGCACAGCCAGCTCAGTACACACACACACACACACACGCACGCGCGCACACATGCGCGAGTACACATGCATGCGTACACATGCACATGCAGTGTGGATGCAACAAGTTGATGAAAGCTACACACAGGAGGATGGCTGGTAGTGTGCTTTTAAAATCTGAGGATGAAGATGTATAATCAGTTATCAGGAAGCAAAAAAAAAAGTGTTATGAAATTGTCCTTTTTCAGACGACATTTATTTTAAACAGTTTGGAGATAATTCTTACAGAGGCCACATAAATACACATCATACTTGTTAAGTTTTATTTTATATTCTTGTAAGTTTAAAAGAAATAGCGTTTGGTATTTTTGTGTTGACGAGTATCTTGACTGGGATCTTCTACTAGATTTTTTTTTTTTTTTTCCCCAAGTTTCTATGAATAACAAAGATTATTTTTGAAGCAGCAACCTATTTTACCCTTATTATTTCAACTTTGACTCACTGGCGTGCTCTTGTTTTTGAGTGTGTTTTGTGGAATTCACGCCAGCCTTCAGGGACGTCCCATTTGAGGAAGGTCTGCACGATTACTCCTAATGACCCAGAGCTTCTGAACAAGCGCTCCCATAACACCCAACAGGTCTAGCAGCAGAGTGTGAAGGGAGGGCAGGATGGAGATGGTTTGCTTAAGGGCCTCCTCATGTTCCTCTCCCAGATGCAGGAGAAAGGAAATGGTGCGTGAGATCTCGCAGATGCAGATGTTAGCAGAAAATTCTGCTTACTTCTTTTTCCTCACTTCTACTGTAACTCTTTCATTACAATAGATAGAGTAACACAATCCATAATGTTTACAAGCCACTATATAAGTGGAGCTTTAAACWCAAAGCCTTGCTGTTATCTGTATATTGGTGAGATAGACCAGCATACCTCGGAGAAGGACAGGGTAAAAAGCAGTGGGGTTTGTTGAGTTAGATGGTGTGGTAATTGCAGCGGCTGTGCACACAGCTGTGTGTGAGATGGGTGTGTGATGTGTGCAGGTTACAGGCCACATAGTAACTTCACCGCCTTGGTTCGGAAAGATCTCACTCCGGAACTTGCTGCACTAGCAGCTGGTTTGTGTGCACACATGCGCGCACACAAGTTCCATGCAAGGGTACCCATGCATCTCTGCCCACGTCATGCGAGATTTCAGCACCCAGACCACAGCTAATACTGAAAATGACAGGGCAGAGGGCTGGAGGAGGCCTGGTCCAAATCCAAATGATTTTCTCTGTCCATGTATGCTGCTGTTGTTTTTCTATCATTGCTGTGGCACTAGCAATGGGAGGTATACTGCACCATCAATGAGAAGGACGGATCAGATTTTTTGCACTGATTTGACTTTTTTGGCTTTTGCACATTTACCGAATTACTCAAATTTCCAAAGAGGTATTTTTCTAATACAGTTACTCATGATTTCCAAGTTATCTTAATAATCATTTTATAATTGAGTATATCTCCATCTCCTTAGACCAAACTATCAGATACATGTTAATTGTCATTATAATTAAAATGTGTTGCTTCTCTGGTTTGAGAAAGTGTATTTACATATMAATAAATGTCCTCGCTCAGGAGTTCTCTTCATTTCGTCTGCTCTTCTTTCCCCTCCTTTCCCTCTCTCTACTCGGCAGCTTATTGTAGGGAAGGACTGTGGTGGTGGGCCGAATATAACCATAGAAATCTTTCTCTGACGTGCATGCTTCCATGTTGAAAAGGGGCTTTTTTTTTAAAGTAATTTTATGAGTCAACTCACTCACTCAAGGCACTTTTGCTTCCAGGTCTTTCACATTCCAATCACACGACTAGAAAAAGGTGGATAGAGAAGCTGATATGGACGGGAATCCACATTYATCACGATACCTCATTGCCAATTCTATTTCTATTGCAATTCTGTCAGTATATATTATAAATATCCAGATTTTTATGTAGTTGCAATTTTTTTTCTAAACACATGTCAACGCAAAACKATATGGAATCATAAATATGATATATAGTAACTGTACTATAAATACAAATTATTTACAATAAAATGTTTCAGGTGTAAATGCATATAAATGCACCCTTGTCTTGAAACTCTGAAACTAGTTCAAACAATATATAAATAGTAAATAAGAAATAATCAAATAAATATTAAGTAATATATAAATAATGCAAATAATCAACATAACAGCAGAATAATAATGAACAACAGAAATTAGATGAATGGTTGAATCAAAACATGTGTGGTACCAAGGTCTGGAGAAACAATCAGTCAAGGATTTGGTTGTAAAAATATCCAAGATTTTGAACACCCATCCCACAGAGTACAATTAAATCCATTCTTAAGAAATTCTAAAGGAAGCCATCTACCAGCGGTCAGTTCCTGGTTGTAGCGCTACAAATGTGAGAAGATTCAAGGAAAGACTCTGTGAAAATAAAAACTCAATATGAGTTTTTAAAATTGTACATTTAAAAATTTAGTTAGATCTGTGCTGGATCAGATCAAATTCTGATACTGATTCTCTTGTGTGTGTGTGTGTAAGTGTGTGTGTGCAAGTGTGTTGGCTCTAAGTGCATCTTGGATCCCCATTGAATGAGTCATTGCTGTGGTTCCAGCATCGTGCAGAAAGGATCTTCTGGCAGTCTAGTTGACTGGAGTCAGTGCCTGTGAGGTGTGCCATCACCCTCCTGATATAAGATTTCTCTAAACTCTGGCCCCAGGTCAAACCTGCTGTGTTCACACAGCAGGACACATCAACAGCTCCACTTCCATCACATAAGCTTCAGCACTGTCTTATACTCACCGTAGAGACGGATATCATTCTAGATCCCAAACACAGATCTCTTCAAACGCTTTTTTCTTTTCATTTCTTTGGTAAAATGTAGCAAAAGTTTGTAAAAGAGATCTACAGCAAGAGCACAGCAAGAGTGCTGGCAACCGCTTCCTTAGATGTGTTATTTACGTTTTCTAAGGACAATACTTCGCCCCCACACTCAAGATAGCTGTGTGTTGCCTGGGCCTGCTGAGTCTATTTGACTTTATATATTTTTAGTAAGAGACATTTTTACCCTCCTCTCATTTACTTTGTTGCAGAAAAACCATTGAGCCGCCTGGTGCCGAGTCAAAAGCATCACAGTACCGCTGGTCTGGCTGTTCTCAAATCAAATAAGCTAGTCCCCCCTTTTTTTTTTTTTTTTGTCTTCCGCCCCATCTCGTGAGTGCACATGCACAAACACGCTGCGTGGCCTGCTAGTGTGCAAGAGCCTCATTACCGCAACAAACTGTCGCCCAAAGAAAATCAATGACGCTTCCGCCCTGCGTTGCACTTAGTGTTGTCCGCCATCTGGAAATGGTTTAACCCAAAGTATTAACCCAGAGTATTCTTTATGCCTTTGAAATTATCCGRTACCTCCAAAAACAATATTTGTTTATTTGCTTTTTAGTTTATCTCTTCTTGTATCTGAAGCTAAATGAAAGGTAAAATTGTGCTATAACTGGCAGTAAATTCATGCAGGCTGGGATGCAGGGCGTTACCATCTCTGTAATTTTATTAATGTACTGCTGCTTTATGTTCACATATTATCCAATTTTATTTTACCTGCTAATGCCAGTAGATAAGGTCTAACAGATGGGTTTGTATGAGCGTTTGACTTCATTTAATACAAAACGTTAAATTTAAGACGCTTCAATTTTTTCGCCCTGAAATATTGTGGCATAATTTCTGTTTTAATATTCATCTGACATATACTGTATGTATGTGTGTGTGTGTGTGTGTGTGTGTGTGTGTGCGTGTGTCCCTGTGTACAGTGTGTATGTTGCAGGAGATGGGATGGTACTACAGTCAGCCAAGGAGGTTATGTGGACGTTGAGAGTCACAGTGAAAGAGAGTGACCTCAGGGGCCAGGTTTAAAAGCCAGACTCCTGTCCTCTCGTGTTTAGCTTGGCCAGAGCCAGAGCAGATCGATGATCTGTAAAGTGGATTTGTTATTGCCTTGTTTGGTTTGGCAGCATTTGAAAGAAGACGCCTGATTACAGTCCCAGATGTCACTGCACACATTACCGCTCAGTGTGGAACTCGCTGTGAAGCGCCTTTCTCTTCCTCTTTCATTCCACTTGCTTATGGCTGCTAAACGTCCAGTAGCATTGCAGTTGAACTGTCTCCGTGTAAACAAGGTGGCTTTAGAAGTGATTACATTCAGGTTGGGTTTTAAGTCGTTTAGCATCGATTCTGTCTGTAGTCTTTGACCCTTTGTCCCACCGAAGGGACCTTGTCCAACGTCTCTATTGTTGCCTGAATATTAGTTTAGCATTCCAAATCGAGCCTCGTCTTTTTTCTTAATTGCATAATGGGGTGTGCGCTGTGCTCTGTTCTTCAGTCTGAAAAACTGCGTCCGTCTCTCTGCTCAGCACCGACTCATCTGTGCCTAGATCTACTTTTACTGTGCACTTGACATTTATTTAAATTTCAGAGGACTCCGTTGATAGGTTTCAACTCATTCCAGGTATATATTCCCATTACATTAGGATGTGTGTGTGCGTGTGTGTACACCCGGACACGTGTTTGAGGGAACGTGTGTGGCCATATAAAAATACCCCTTTGACACTTTTACTGCAGGTAAAAGGAGTGAGGAATTGTAGCACCTCACATGGTGACTGAAAGGCTCTCATTTTGGCCACATGTAGCTCCAGTGTCACTGACTCGTTCATTAACACACATCGACATTGACTCACACACACTGGCACACCAGTAATTTATACACTCATTGCTAATTAGAGTCAATCACTGTAGGTGTGGGTTCATTAAGAGAAARAAAAAAAACGTAGATTAGTGCCTGAGTCTTTTTTTTTAAATAAAATAAACCTCTTTTACTAGGATTGCCTTTTTTATAGAGTGTTTATCAGGAATCGAAACCTGTTTGAATATTATTTTGAGGTGGAGGTGAGAGTGACGCCTGACCTCGGCGCCTGCGAGAACTTGGACCTGGTACTTTACTCCCCACAAGCCTGGAACCCTGAATGTGATTCAGACCGTTTCCTTATATAGTAAGCTTACTCCTGCATAAGAGGGTTTAACACATCCAGATTAAAGGCATCTTTATCATCAGCTGGGATTTTGACAGATTTTTTTTTTTGTATGGCCTATTTTAAATCTCCTGCTGTCCTCTYGCTGCTCAGGCAGTCATGACCTCTGCTCTGTGGACACAGCTTTCCCGCCGGGCAGGTTAGCAGACCGGGCTGGTGCTCTGGCGGATGCTCCCTGATCATCACCAAACTTGCTATTACACGGCAGAGACACCGCCACACGCCGCCACATCAGACTCCACAGCCTCGCATTCAGCTCCAGCTGCAGCACACGTCCCTCCCACTAAACCTGTAATTGAACTCTTCGGCACAGCGCAAGAAGTGATTGTAAGTGATTGTATGCAGAAGGCTTTTTTTTTTTTTTTTTTTTTTCCAAATTAGCCCTTTAATTAGGCCTACATCTTGTTTTTCCACTTGAGCGGCACTGGCCCTTTTTAAAAGCGGCAGGCTCTGTTAGAAACAGCAAGGCCAGAGTTACGGTAGGTTTCATAGAAAAACACTGATAAGAGGCTCTGCATCCCAGACGGGTCCCAGGAGGAAGCGAAGGAAAAAGCTCCTTTACCCACACACTTATATCCACTATTTACTATCTAACAGCACACACACCTCAAATGATGCATTTCAGCACTTACCAGGTCGGCTTTTTGTTTTAAATAGGCTGGGTAAATTTGCACTTACGTCACACATCTTATGCTTATATATGCAGTACTGTGCAGAGAATTTCCCAAGCAATGTTTTTATGAACCATTTTTAAACAAATTAATCATGTYGTGTATATGTTTTTAGCATTTGTAACAGCAGACATTGCTGTGCTATTTTTAAAAGAAATTAGTTAGGAGGTGTTTTTAGACTTCTGGGAGAATTTGCCACTGTTTAACACCTTTAAAATCCAAGACAGCTTTTCTTTTTTTTTTTGGATTTTTCCCCGATTTTCTCCCTAATTTAGTCGTGTCCAATTCCTCCCCGTCACTAGGGGGCGCTCCCACATTAAGGCTACTACTACCACTCAGCCGGGAGGGCCGAAGACTATCACGTGTTTCCTCCGAACCACGTGACGCCAGCCGACCGCATCTTTTCGAACTGCTCGCTCGYGCACCGTTGGGGGCGGAGTCACACACTCGGAGGACAGCGCTATCCGCTCCCTCCATTGCGCGAGCTCACAGACGCCCCTGAATGGCTGTATACCCATGATTAATGTGGGAGCACTATGTACCTCTCATCCCTCCCCTCTGAGAGAGCTCGGCCAATCAGCTCTCTCTAGACCTCCGGCTGCGAGAGGTTACAGCAYCACCCGGGATTCGAACTAGCGATCTCCGGATGATAGGGCGAGCGCTTTAACCAAGACAGCTTTAAAGGTGTTTTAGATCAAAACACGTGCTCTGTTACATTTTACAAATATTTCTTTTTGCATGACCCAAACAGGTATTGTATATTCAGACTTGATAAGGTTTATATCTGAAATCCCTGTGGTCCAAAACACATGCTCCAGTCAGGTGTAACACAGCTCAAATCAGTCAGATCACTTTCTCCTGTGGTGCAAGCTCCGTGCCACACATCACTGGCCTGATAAATAATCCTGGCTGACAGGCCAGAGCCCAGTAGACGAACGTGTCGGAGGGAGGGGCCGCCCTCACCTTCTGTCTCCCCGCCAGCTGAGGCCTCCATTCTCCAAACCGGTTCATTTTTTCACTCTTCCGCTGGACAACATGAAACAAATTGTTGCCTGCACGACACTAACCTGGTTAAGTATCCAGACGTAAGGAATCACAGTCGCCATGTGCGTCTGGGCTCCCTCCGCCTCGTCCTYTGCTCACTCAAATAAAATCATGTGCCTGAAGCTCCTGTAGCATCTTGGGGACTTCCTTCCTATTTCTGCTTGCATGAGAAGATGTAAATAATGTGCTGCTATTTATTTGACATGTGTTAGAGCAACAGTAAACAGAATGCAGTGCTAGTTTATGTTTTTGCTGGGTCATTTCCCGGGTAGTAGTGTGAACTATGAAGACATGCTTTGGAGTAAACACAGAGGAAATAAATACAGAGAGTGCGTTAGGGACAGTTTAGGGAGAGAGACAGAGGTTATTCCTTGATGAGTATGACTGGAGATTGTAGGTCACGTCTTAGCAGCCAGTTCTCTCCCATAGCTGAGGGGTCAAGCTAACCCTGACGTCTCTGTGTGGTTTGGAGGAGCCTGCTTGTCTAAGAGCTGTGGTCTCTCTGAGAGTGCGTCTGTTCTCAAGAGATGCTGGGAGAAGAAGAGGGAAAAAAAGAGTACTACTACATTAAGTGATGCCAAATTCATCTCGTCTTGTGTTCGTGGTGTAAAAATATGAAAAACGTACCAGTTTGTATTTCATCTGAAAACAGCTGTTTTTCAGACGTTATAGATCCTGTCCTCTTTCACTCTTTAGCTGAGTATTGAGTATCAGAAGAAATGACAGTTGACAGTTGTTTTTGTTTACGCAATTTTGATGTTCCCTTTATCGTGTACACATAAATAAGCCACAAGTGTGTGGGGTTGTTTGTAACCCCCCGAACTTTGCSTTTGCATCTGGTTTTGAGCTGACAGATGTAAAAGTAAATCTGCCTACATAAACAACTGTGATTGAAGAAGAAAGAAAAAAACAGAAAAGAAAACTGTAGAATATCTAAGTCTAATGTTAGAAAACTATTCACGAGCAAACCAAGTGTGATCACCACATCCAGTGATGACCATGGTATCTAGTTACAGAAGAATAATAAGGGCTGCACAGGAAAGCCCTAAAATATCAGCCAAATAAATCATAATGTACTATTCACAGGGGAAGAAAAAAAAAAAAACAGAAGGCTATTTGCCGGATCCAAATCCCCTATCCGCAACAAGAACAAACGGGTATAAAAAGGATCCAAAAGTGTTTTGCAACAATTTTATGGACAGATGAAGTGTGGAGAGAAGCCGCAGACCATCCTAAACCTGACATCTCAAATGTTAAGCATGAAAAAGGAATGGAGTCTGTGGAATATGTCTGTGTTGAAGTTGTAAGTGACACAATTAATTGGGTCATGTAATAAAACATTTGCCTTTGCGATTATTTCAAAAAAAATTGTTTAACTGATGAAACGTGATAAAGTTCATTTCAAAATGTCCCCAGCCAAATATCAATGGCTCCTGTTAAGATTTGGCAAAATATTTTCGTTTGAATTTCAAATCCCAAGTGCCAGTCACTTCCCAAATCATTTTCTCAAATTCCCACTTATGCTTATTTTTCATACTATTCCTGTCTGATACTTTCAAGTAGTGCTTCACTTATTACAGATATATTTTTTAAACCGAAGGTGCCTTTGCACTGAATCTGTTTGTTTGTTTTTTGTATCAGCATTAAATTGTGTGTATGGAAATTCTGGAAATAAAGACTTTATCCATCACTCACCTGTGTGCTGGCAAACCCAGACAGGATTGCAGCTCAGCTTCCACAAGCAACATGGGCCTGATGGATGGGTTGTGTTGGAACAGGTCACAGCTTGATTAATGATAATCCTGTCCTTTAGCCCCAAATTTCATGCGTCTCTCATAGATCTGAGACTCACATTCTGGCCTTCACTGTGATGGTGCATTGGGTTAGGATGGATATGGGTGCACAGTGCCATTTAATAAAGAAAAATAGAAACAGAAAATCATATAATACATACAGGATTTTTTTTTTGTTACATGGTAAATCTGGAACACACAACACTTTGTCTTAATATTTATAAGTTTGAGGTATCATATAAGATTGATTTTAGGTGTGCACACAGTGGTGTGATATTCACTGATTAGCCATAAGCAATCTGCCTTCATTTAGCCCTTGTGCCGTTWAAGCAGTTTTGACCTGTTGAGGTATAGACGGTCACAACCACTGAAGGTGTGCTGGGTTTTTGGGCACCAAGATGTTAGCAGCTGATCCGTCT
>QMIH01003470.1:18878-31132 GCA_003987875.1 Clarias batrachus | reverse complement strand
ACATTAACAGTTTTTATAGTTATGTAATACGCAGTTATTTAGTTCTTTCTACTTTAGATTCAGTGCAATACAGTGTCAGCCAAAAGAATTTATACACACTTCAGAAAAAGAAAAATACTATGATGTGTATTACATTAATACAATATGAATAACATTATCAAATATATTTATATATACCTTATAGCAATAACTTTAGCATTAACATATTTATACAAGTTTTTCTGTTCATGAAGTGTGTATACATTTTTTTGGTTGACTGTACAGTATGGCGTGATGTGGGAGTGACAGGCCACACCTACTTCATTAAGTATGATGCACACACAAGACAGTCCACACCTCCTTCACTGAAACTAAGGCACAAAGGCCACGCCCACTTCACTGAGACTAAGGCACCACAGGCCACGCCCACTTCACTGAGACTAAGGCACACAGTTCACACTTACTTAATTGAGACTAAAGCACACAGGGCACACCCAATTCATTGAGACTAAGGCACAAAGGCCACGCCCCTTTACTAAGACTGAAGTACACAGGCCACACCTCCTTCACTGAGACCAAGGCACACAGGCCACGCCCACTTCACTGAGACTAAGGCACACAGGCCACACCCACTTCACTGAGTCTAAGGCACACAGGCCACACCTTCTTCACTGAGACTAAGGCACGACAGGCCACGCCCACTTCACTGAGAATAAGGCACACAGGCCACGCCCACTTCACTGAGTCTAAGGCACACAGGCCACACCTCCTTCAATGAGACTAAGGCACACAGGTCACGCCCACTTCACTGAGACTAAGGCACACAGGCTTCGTCTACTTCACTGAGAATAAGGCACGACAGGCCACGCCCACTTCACTGAGACTAAGGCACACAGGCCACACCTCCTTCACTGAGACTAAGGCACACAGGTCACGCCCACTTCACTGAAACTAAGGCACACAGGTCACGCCCACTTCACTGAGACTAAGGCACACAAGCCACGCCCCTTTACTAAGACTGAAGTACACAGGCTACACCTCCTTTAAGGCCGTGCCTCATTTTTGATGTCTAAAACTAAAATTGAAACCAGCTGCAAGTCCTTACTGAGTTAAATTAATAATTTATGGCAGAAAAATAAATTCTAAAACCATGTTTAATGTAAAACAAAAGTGTAACAGAGAAGCTGAAGAGAGCTGAGAGTCTGAATGATGTAGAGAGCTAAAATAAATCCTGAATCTGAGTTAGACCCTGATTAAAACCGAGTATGAGATCGTCGCCCTGCCTCAATCTGACATCCTGCTGGATTTTTATAACAATAAACATTTACATGTTTCACCCTTTGATGGCTCTGTAATGGCTGTAAATCTCCACAGATAAGAGAATCGTTTAGACGCTCAGCCAATGAAACGATGAAAGACGAAGCGATGAAAGGGACGAGCCGTCTGTGATATTCGATGGACATTTCAGTGGGAACGACTGGGAATATTTGGCCTTCATACAAAGAGGTCTTTACTCGCTTAGTACGAATCCTTTATCGGTTTGAACAAATACGTTTTTGTGTGAATACGGACTAATTAGCGGCGTGCCGCTGCTGGAATGGTGATGAAAGCAGGACGAAGGGGCCAGGTTGTGGAGCGTTTCGCCACAATTACACCATGTTGGCCTTTTAATGCTTTTATTTTGCACTCGTCCTTGATCCCGCGCCCTGTCTCTGAAGCGTTGTTATGGACAGTGCGTGCCAGCGACGGCGGGTTAATGCGACCCATCTGTTTGGACGAGCAGAAAGCAGGCTTTCGCTAATGGCTGGGCACACACACACACACACACACACACACACACACAGTCCTGCCTTAATTGCCTCCGATAAAGAGCTGGTGTGTGTCAGGGAGGCCGTGGTCCGTAAAATCAGCCTCGACTGTCAAAGTTAGCTCTGTGCTTTAGTCCCTAACACACTCTAAGCCACATCAGCAGATTAAGAGGCGTCCCCCAGGTCCTTCTGTCCCGAGACCGCTATCATACTTATATACCGTACTTATTTACTCCTGAAAAGGAAAACTCTCCAGCACCAAGTGGTCCGATGTGATGTAATCTGAGTGTAAGTGTGTCTAGCTAACCAGCGGACGACACAAACTGACCTCGGTCTGGAAAAACTTCATGACGTTTGGTCCGAACGTCAAACCAAAACAAATTTTAACATATAAGAAGACAAACCGCAGCATAATTCTACAATAAAACATCAGAGACATTAAAATCATTATGTTGATGATGATGAGCTACATTACACACACACACACACACACACACACACACACACACACACACAGAACGAAATAAAAGGTTCAGTGAAGTCTGTAATCATTTAATACACACAGTGTGTTACCCAGTTACTGCGTCTGATTGCAATGCATTCTGGGAATGTTTTTAGTGATGCACTCAGGCAAAAAAAAAAAAAAACTTTTCTTAATCCGTGTTTTAAATCAGCTTTAGTTATTGTTTATGTTTGGGCTTGACTGTTAGCCGTTGTTATGCCGGCGTCATTTGCGTTGATGTGAGTAATACAGATGTACAGTAACGCTAACAGCACTTGTGTCTGTCATTTCATCTGTTTAATTTGGACGATGCGGAACAAAGTGTGACATTCAACTCAGTTCTATTCAGTTTTATTTGTATAGAGCTTTTAACAATTGTCATTGACGCAAAGCAGCTTTACACAAACAAAAGAATTATTAAAAGTGTATGAAATGTGAATGTGTGTGAATTAAAATGATCAGATCGTCCCTGGTGATCGAGCCGAACATGATTTCTTCTCTTCTATTGCTTTTGAGAATGCGTTTTCTTCTGCACACACTCGCTGTAGAAGAGCAACCAGGATCTCGTGATGATCATGACTGCTGAATGTTAACTAATAGAAAGGAAATGACCGAGCGGCGTTCATACATCACGTCACCTAGTGGCGGTAGCGGCCTGTTGTCCTTTCAGTGTGTAGAACTACAGGACAAAGACATTTATTGCTTTTTTCATCAGTGTAAAACCCAGGAGCTTTTGTTTTGTTTTTTTTTTGTCTGAAAACTGCTCTTTTACATAATATGCAGATTTCTTTTCTGGCCTACAGATATTTTCCTGTAAGATTCTTTTTTGTCGTTGCTGGAATACTAATGTTTGGAAATCAGACTTAATAGTGAAGTCATAAAATAAACATGTATAATAAAGTTTGTGCAAAACAAACACAGGGTGCCTAAGACTATTGCACAGTGCTGCACACACACACACACACACACACACACACACACACACACACACACACACACACTTTTTTTTATTTACAAATAAAAACTCATTATTGTTTTTAAAATGTGGGTTAATTACCCAATAAATTAAAAAAACTGCTACACTTAACTTAAATCCTGAATGTTCAGTACTTACGCACTTTTTTTCTTTTAATTACACAACGGTCTGATTTTAGTCACAATATGAACTCCATTCATTCATTTATTCATCACCACTTATCCTGATTTATACAGGTTCGGGCGTGGGGGATGGGGGGATGGGGGGGAGATGGGGGGGGGAGGGGTTGGGGGTTTGGAAGCAGTAGGGTAGGGTATAGTACAGTACATAGTATATTTCTTTTTCTAATTTCAGTAAAATTAATTTTTAAATTTGTTTTAAAAAACAGTTGTACAGTTGTGTGTGTGTGTGTGTGTGTGTGTGTGTGTGTGTGAATATATATGTGGTAAAGCATACCAAAGAAACTTATATTAACATTAATATGATATATTAAATATCATATTTTTTTATTTATTGCACTTATATAAACACTCATTTAAAATGTTTAATGTTCCTCAGATTTCCTGTCGTGAATAAACGAGTGTGTGGGCTGAGTGTGAGTCTCTCTCTCTCTCTGTCTGTCTGATTTTTATTTATTTATTAAACTTGAGTAAATGTGAATAAAAAAAAGGAAATTTGAGTTGTGAATATTTTAGAAATTATTATTTCATACATTTATCACCTTCGCAAGCTTTTACCCACTAACCCTTCAGTCGTCTCCCCCCCCCCCACACACACATACTCTCATCAGAGAGTTTTTCTCTTCACTCGACCTGCTCTTTTTCCCTCTCGTCACCCACCACTTGCCCCTGCCCTGAACGTTTAAGCCTCTTTCCAGCTTAAATTGGCTCTGCAATTAAACTCCCGCTTTTCAAATGAAGTGAGAGAGAAAGAGAGAGAGAGTTGGGTAAGCCGAGAGTCTTTACAAAATTCATCTGTGACATCACAGTGATGGGTCTTTTAATAAAAAAAATTTTAAAAGGCAAAAAACAAACAAATAAATGCAGGAAGGACGTTTGATCGCTCGGTCGATGTTGAGTTTGGACAGCGTCAGGTTTATCTGAGTAATCTCGACTACAATTAACATCATTTCCTTCTGCACCATTTTGTCAAATCAAGCACCTGTTTTTTTCTCTCCATTTGTATTCGTCTTCCTCTTCCTCTTCCTCACTAGTCGCTCTCTGCTCCAGTCCCTCAGTACTCGTTATCCTTCACTCTCGTCTTCGCCCTCTGTTTATTTATTCTCCTTCTCATCTATTCGTTCCTCATTTGCTTTGATCTGAGATCAAAGGAACCTTAAACATGCTAAATAAGTGTTTAGTAAATGTAATAATTTTTCCAAAGGTCATTAAAGGTTTTTTTGTTATGAATTTAATCAAATTATATAAAATATTTATTTATTTATTTATTATTTTCTTCTTCATGTATCTGTTCTTGAACGAATATTAAACTTTGTTTTGTTTATATTTGTTGCTAAATCAAGCTTTTATTATAAATGAAAAATTTTACATGTTAAATTTTACATTAAAAATTGATCGTAATTTTTTTTAATGTAATATCCATTTTTTATTTTAATTGATTTTTTTTCCACCAATGCCTAATATTTAAAACTTTTAAAAAACATTTTCTAAAAAATAAAATACTTAAGCACTTAAAGTGAAAAGAAAATAAACAAATAATACGTTTCAACAATTTACCTCACTCTTGGGCAAAAATCTAAATAATAAATAATTCTAATTAAAGCAAAAATCAGTAAATAGTCATTTACACATCTGAGGATAAAACACATAAAAAGTGTGTATGTGTATGTGTGTGTGTGTGTGTGTGTGTGTGTGTGTGTGTGCATATTTATAACCCTGAATCAAGTAAAGTCGTAGATATGAATTGTGTTTAGAGTGAGATATAAATATTTGTTGTTTTTTGTTTTAGGCGTTATGGTTCTCTCAGGGGTCGAAGTCACCATCCTGAGAAAGACGTGATGCGTTCTAACCAGACATGGTTTAAAGCGTGCGTCCCACGCGGGCGTCTCACTCGTCTACGTCTCTCTCCGTCTCGTTCTCAGGGATCAGACCTTCGGCATTCTCAGCAGAGATAATAACCAGATCTGTTTACTGATGTTCCTCACCGTCGTCCTGGCAACATCTCAGGAAGAAGGAGGGACGGAGGACGAGGACGAGTTAACCCCGAAAACCTGCACAGGTGATGAGTGAGATCTGATCTAATCGACAGCGGGATAGACAGCGACACCGGTCACCTGCGGCTGGGAAGAACAAACTGGGGAAAAGTGTTTTCACACTCTATAAGTTTGACAGTTCATCCTGTGTGTGTGTGTGTGTGTGTGTGTGTGTGTGTAAGTGCTGCTACTCGTGGATTATCGGACACAAAGAAGCTTAAGAAGGAAAAGAAAAACATTTCAGAGTAATATCCAACTTGTTTTTATCTTCTAACCAATCAGGTCGCAGCTCTGATGATTCATTAAACATTCTGATGAGTTTTTGTACATCATGACATAATGTAGAATCAGACTCATAAACATACACACTCATAAAATTATGAAATATGTACGTAATGAGCGCTACAACATAAACGTGATAAGCAACAGATATGAGCTTAACGTGGCCTTCTACAACATGGCATGAACCTCACATGGTCACAGCACAGGCCTGAAGAGGGCGCTGTGAGAACTGCACTGACGGAACAACGCGGTGACATTGTAATGACACCTCAATCAGAGCGGCGTCCAGTCTTTACCGTCCGCGCCGCGCTTGTAGCAGGTCAGTGAAGTCCCTCAGAGGCGTTAGTTACGCTGTTAGCTGGTCAATGCCGTCGTTACCGCGTCCTTATTAAGTCCTGCTTTGATCACGTCCTCACCAGGCCTTTTTATTCGTCCAGAAACGTATGGCAGCTCCACGTTACGGGAGACAACACTACATCCTTACCAGTGTCTACCGCGTTCCTGCCACGTTGTGCAGGTTCTCACTGCATTCACACAGTTATGGAGCAGGTGGTGGGAACGTGTCGGAGTGTGACGGGGTTACAGTATGTCGCTGCTATTGTTAGAACACGTGTATTTATACAAACCTGTGATACTGTGCGAATAAAACAACACCTTCTGAATCAATCAGAATGAAGACGTCTACATCCAGAACATCGGTGGGAGTCCTGGGGGAACCTGGTGTCACCTGAGCCACACCTTGTGTGTATAGTCATGGAAACTGGCCTGCTGAAAAAACCTTCACATCAGTCACTGCACTGCACGAGTGTTGGAATGAAATGTAGCTATGTTGCTCAGGACACACGCAAGACTTTCTGTGTTCAAGACAACCTGCGAGCTTCATATGTTCTGCTTTTTACTGTTTTTCAGTTTTGATTGATTTATTTGTTTACAGTGGAACCTTGGATTACGAGCTTAATTCGTTCCGGAAGTGGGCTCGTCTTCCAAAACACTCGTAAACCAAATCATCATTTCCCATAAGAAATAATGAAACCTCAAATTATCCGTTCCACAGCCCCAAAAAATAAATACATAAAAATAATTAATACAATATGTAAAATGAAAATAAAAAAATTAATCTGCACTTTACCTTTAAAAAAAAGTACAAATAAATCCTGACAGATAAGTGTTTCCATTGGTGCGCGCAGTGTGTGTGTGTGTGTGTGTGTGTGTGTGTGTGTGTGTGTGTTTGTTGTGAAACTTAAAAAGCGAAGTAGGGAGAGGGAGGAGGAGTGTTACTGTGTAAAACGAGGCGAGGGAAGGGGCTAATTACACACACACACACACACACACACACACACATACACACACACACACACACACACACACAACGGAAACACAGTTTTAACAGGAAAAAAAGACATCTCTCTGAGACCGGCATGTGTGCATACTAACGGAATCATTTTTTAAGTTTCACAACAAACGGACACACATATAAACACAGTGGAAACACAGTTTTAACAGGAAAAAAAGAAATTTCTCTGACCTGACGTGAGCATACCAAGGGAATCACTGCTGTAAAGTAAAAAACAAAACAAAAAAACTAATGAACCAGCACCTTACCTTTGAAAAGAATCGCGACAGAGCAGAGTTTCTGTGTGTTTGTGAAGCCGGGGAGGGGGTGAAAAGGCGAGAGAGCGTCTGTGCGTGTGTCAGGGTGTGTGTGTGTGTGTGTGTTGGTGTCAAATTWCGCGCGCACACGCATAAGAGACTAAAAGAAAGAGGGAGATGGGGGGGTGAAAAGGTGAGAGAGTGACGCTCGGTGTCAAAATAAGAGTTGCATGTGTGATACATGATACTCGGCACTCGTAAACTAATACTTGCTCGGTTTAAAATGTATTAAAAATCTTTGCTCGGTTTGTGGAACACTCGTAAACCACGTTACTCGCAATCCGAGGTTCCACTGTATTTGTTTATTTGTATAGCACTTTTAATGATGGCCATTGTCACAAAGCAGCTTTAAAGAATCAAAAGGGGAAATAAACAGGGAAATTAGTACAAAATGTGAGAAAATATGTTTTTTAAAATGTGTTTTTCTGTTCAAGTTCCAAACTGCATTCTCTTAAACGTGTACTTTGGCACAAGTCTCAGAGTCGCACTCGATTCTCATCAGCCGTATAATTAAAGCTCAGTATGTAAAGAAGTAAAAATTTATTAGCTACTACATTATACAAATATAAAGAGTGGTTCTGGGTTATAGATAGATCAGAAGGTTGTGAGTTTGAGTCGCGACACTGCCAAACTGCCAGCCCTTGAGCAAGGAGGCTCCTCCAGGGGGCGCTGTACTGTCTCTCTTGGCTGACCCTGCGTGCTGACCTCAGCTTCCTCTCTGGAAAATCAAATAATTTCTCTGTGCTGTAAGGTCCATGTGACAAATAATTAAATCTTATTCCTAATCGTAGGATGAAGAAAGCCCTTGAGAAAGCCCCGAGACAGCAGAGGGTTTGTAGACCCGAGCGTTCTCGCGGTTCTCTGCGCCGCTCTCGTGTTACCGATGCAGCACCGTGCGCGAGAGGGAGGGATTACCTGATTACAGACTGGATTTATTTTTAGCAGCAAATCTATAAAGCGCATGAGACTCATGATCAGACTGAATTTCAGGTGAATATTTAAAGCTCTGACGACTCAGCGAATTCATTTCATCAGCATTTATTCCGGCGTTGTTCCTGTCAGGTTTATAAAATGCAAATTTTTCATTTCACAAAAAGGTTTTTAGTTTTTATATATATATATATATATATATATATATATATATATATATTAAAAAATGTAAAAAAAAAAATCCTGTTGATCTGCGCTGTAGTTGTCGCTGTGGCTCAGGAGGGACGGCCAGGACTCGCTGTTCTCCGTTAAAACATTATTATTGTGACTTCATGAGAATATTCCTATAAATGCTTTCATGCTGTTTTTCCATTACAGCGCCCGGCTGTGTCTTCCTCGAGTCCCTGACTGTAACACCACGTCTCGGCAGACGAAGTGCTGTCATGCAGGATAAACTACAGTGTGTGTGTGTGTATGTGCATGCAGATATTTTAATTAATCTTGTTTTGTTTTCCATCCACTTTTCAGACGTGATAATTGATCACGAGGATTCCAAAGAAGCACTGAGGCGACTCGCACCATCTCACCATCACGCTCTCGTGGATTTATCATCATCATCATCATCATCATCATTATTATTATTATTACTATTATTATTACTATTATTATGATGATGATGATGATGCATGTGAGTGTAAGATTGTGTTTGGGTTTCCACGATCGTTTCCCCCCTCTTTGCTCAGACGGTAAGCTGAGAACCTTTCCCTGGCTGTCATGGAAACTGGGGCGCCGTGTTGTTGTCTGAGATTAATGTTTCTGAATTACATTCGATAGGTTTTTATTTTCTTTGAACGTGCCACCTTAATTGCAGGGATGGATGTCCCGGCGGGGGCGTCGCACAGGTTGTTTTTCAAACGCTGACATTTAAACAGAACACAATATTTCACTGCATTGTTGTCTCTTGTTTTTTTTTTTTTTTGTAAATCCCACCTATCGGCGTTCCAGCTCTGCTTTGGCGTAAATTCCGCTGCCAGTGAAACACTTTCCCATAAAAGCCAGCCGGTGATAATGAAAGCTCCGAGCGGTGTTAATAGCCTCGCTGGTCATTTTCTCTCCGTCTCGGTCTGTCTCTGTAAATCATGTTAGTGTAACGACCGCACTCCCAACGCCCATGTCGTTAATTAACACGCTCTCACGGATCTGATTTCACCTTTAGGTTTTCTGCCCGAGCGTACCTGCCTCTGAACACCGGGAGAATTTACAAAGCAGTGCAGAGAGTGTGAGCTGCTCAATCATCATCATCAACATCATCATCATCATCACAAAAAGTACAAAGAACTCTCACCTGCCAGTTTAATAGGAACACCTGTACAATAACCCATTGTCGAATCGTACGGGTCAAGAGCTTCATTTACTTCACATACTTTCATGAAGTAAATGAAACATCAAACATCACCATGGCGATGTTATCACCTGTGTGATTTTAGCCGTGGCACGGTCATACAGACATACATACATTAGAAAAACAAAAAAACTTTGAGTCTGGGAGCATAAACTCCTCGTTGAGAGGTCAGAGGTCAAACCGGTTCAAGCTGTCCGAAATAACCACTCTTTACAAACACGGCGTGCTGAAAAGCACAACCTTGGATCAGACGGCCTACAACATGATGGCCCACCTACACACTCAGACAAACTGAACACTGGGATAAATCCGGTCCGGGTGACGATTTCCCAAACAAATAAAATCTAAACAAAGTCTTGGCATTCTAACCAGAAGGCGTAACCTTTCCTGTGTGTGTGTGTTTAATATTTAAATATGTATAATATTCGATGAGGAAATGCGAACACATTTCACGTCAATCCCGTCTTTGCGTTTGACGTGGACGCGTTCCTGAGAAAGCGATGAACCCTGCGGCACGTCGCCGCTTTGCTTTCAAGCATGATTGATACGGAAACAAAAGAAAAATCACACAGTCGGCGTCCACATTGTTTTTTTTTCTGCTTTGGTAACCTGTCAGAACAGCTGGCGCGGGGCCCGAACATCAGCGTGTGTGCATTACCACGGCAACTGCCACCCGTCTCCCGGCTCCGCGTAAATCGTTGGCTAACATGTGGAATATCTGAAAATATCTTTACACTAATTAGTGTACCGTCCGCCATATGGATAAACCTCCGAGCAGCACGACGGACGGATGGACGGATGATTGTCATGCTTTGCGTGGTGGTTACGCTCGCGGTAAATTTTAATTAGCATTCCAGCTGTAATGGTGACAATTAATATTCTCAGATGCTAATCCGTAAAGCCGTCGATGGAAAGACCAGCGCCGCAATAAAGCGTTGACGTCCGCGTTTCCTGACCTGTAGTAACGTTTCTCTGAGTTTCCTGGGCGTCCGCGTGAAGATAAAAAGTGAAGGAGGAGGTTCCCCCGCGAGGTCTGAGGCCTACATCTGGGAGCGCTGACACACTCGAGCGTGGCCGTGATGGATGGATGTTTACGCTTCGCTCTGGCTGTGATATCATAATAGATTTGCGTCCCTGGAGGCCCCGTCGCTTTCTGTCCGACAGCTGGATGAATTTATGACCCGCGCGCTCCGTGGCCGAACGCAAAGCGCCATGATGAGCTCATCTTCACACACCACGAGCAGGAGGTATATGTCCAGAATGTCCTTGTTTGTGTGAGACATTCTAAAAAAATAAAGCAAAGACACACACACACGCACACACACACCATCACAGCTAATAACATCGTCTCTCAAAGTTTAGCTCACACGATGCTAAATCAGAGTTACTGCAACACATTAATACTGTACTTACTGTACATATTGTAATTATTTTTGTTTAATTACAGTAATATGGATTTTTATGTGTTTATTTATTTCTTAGGATGAAACTTTGAAGGACTTCTGGAAGACGTACTGAAGGTGAACAGATGCTTGATTGCTCCATGATTATTATTATTTATTCATTTTCTTTTTACAAATATTATCGGAAAAAGAAACATCAATTATAAATGTAAGAAAACATACATATTATCTAATGAAATTAAAATATTTTCCAAAGAGAATCCAACAAATAAAAAGTCCATGTCAATTAAATTCAGGCTTGAATTTGTTGCACATTATTGATCTAAAATTTATCTTGAAATTTAGAAATAACTGCTTGAACTGTTAAAAAGGATTATCCACATTTATTTATTATTTCATTCATTTACTTTAATTAATTATGTTCCTTTTTAGAAAATTAGGCTAAACACCCGAGTTACGCTTCAGACACTGGACACAATCTGAAGAGGCCCGACTTTATCTCAATTCAGTAAGTCAATAAATAAAACATTCAGTGCATTAAAATAAGAATATAAACACTATGATGCAGTAGTGTACATCGTGCATCGCTGCATGTGGGCTTTTACAGACGAAATGAAAGCTTCATTAGCACGATGGATTTCCTGTGTGTGTGTGTGTGTGTGTGTGTGTGTCCTCACTTTTCAGAGTTTACAGGGACACCTGTTCTGGGGACACCTGTTCTGTCCATCCTTCACGGCGTGTCCGCCCTCTCTCTCTCCTCTCCTCCGTCAGCTGCAGAGAAACTAATGAGGACGAGTGTGTGTTCATGTCAGAGCCTTTCCAGGACCATGGCTTCTCTAAAACTGTCATTATTCACACTGTATTAGGCTCACACACACACACACACACACACACACACACACACACACACACACCCTTTTTCTTACCCGCTCTACATTGGAGGTTGAAGTTGTAAAAGTCAAGATCCATTTTGAAAAATCCATCGATGAGGTCGGTGAGGTCGCGCTACTGAGCTCATTCTACATTACATCAATGCACACTTTACACACAATAGGAGGTGTGGCCTGTGTGAATGTCAGTATTAGTGAAGGAGGCGTGGCCTGTGTGTGT
>QMIH01003470.1:0-17449 GCA_003987875.1 Clarias batrachus | reverse complement strand
TGTGTGTGTGTCAGTATTAGTGAAGGAGGCGTGGCCTGTGTGTGTCAGTCAAAATGAAGGAGGTGTGACCTGTGTGTATGTGTTAATCATAATGAAGGAGGCGTGGCCTGTGTGTGTAGCAGTCATAAGGAAGGAGGCGTGGCCTGTGTGTGTCAGTCATAAGGAAGGAGGCGTGGCCTATGTGTGTGTCAGTCATAATGAAGGAGGTGTGGCCTGTGTGCTTCTGCCTTATGCTATGTTTAACTAAAGTTTGCCAATTTATAAACGGAACATGATTTAATTTTAAGCTTTCAGATTAACTTCTGAGTCAGTCTTAGTGAATTAGACTGAAGCTTGTAACTCTGAGAGGAAAAAAATACATGCAATTCCCTTAACTTGAAATTCTGAGTCAAAAACGTGTCCTCACCTCCACCGCAGCCGCTCACACAGTCAGCAGTAAATAAATTACCACTTCTAGAATTTAACAGGATTATAGCGGGAACAACTTTACACACAGTCACTGGTTAAGTCTGATCGTACGGTCTGAACACTGATCACGCAGTCCGAGGTTTTAGAAGAGGAAATTAATTGGACTTGGAAGAGCAGCGGACAGAACCGGGACTCGCTGATAGAGTCGCTGCGGTCAGTAAACATCACCTGAATAAGTACAGAATCTCTGATACACACGTCATGTCGTTTATAGCACTTTATTTACATTCTCAAATCAGTTAAGCTTTGCAACATTATTGATAAAGAGTCATTACTCTGTAAATAAATAAATAAATAGATGAAGGCTCTAAATGCTATGCTAGGGCCTAGTCAAGTCAAGTCAAGTCAATTTTATTTATATAGCGCTTTTAACAATTTTATTTATATAGCGCCTAGTGCCTGTCGGTCTTGATAAATGAAGGCGTGGCTTGTGCTCTATTCCGACGTGGTTTTGAGAAGAGGAACGTTTATTATTCTTGCTCGGAATGTCAGGGCGGTGTCTTCTCGTCCTGTCCGAGTTCAGCATGACGGCGTCGCCGCTCGCTCGCGATCGTCTGGACCGATTCTGAGCGCCGACTTCCTGTACCTGTCAGGATCCGTGACAGATGATGAATCCGTGTTGAGACGGGACCCGGTGCTCTGTGACAGATTGATGATGCGTTCACGGCGGTGCCGTCTCGCTGTCACTCACGTGTTTAATATCACGTCCCTGCTTGTTTACGAGCTGTTTATCAACCTGTAAACACAGGTTTTCATTTCCGCAGCACGTCCAGCGGTAAGCGGGGGAGGCTGTAAGCCTGCTTTTAACACTCACACACAAACAAACACACACAAACACAAACACTGACTTCCCACGTGCACAGTCATTAGAGCTAACCCATCTGCCCTACAGCAGGAAAACGTGCAGATGTTCACGTGAGACACGGGCTCAGAGACAGATTCGTCCTCGATAATAAACACCGCTCCGTTTCAGATGTTATGAGACACGGAGCGGCATGACATCATCAATCAGATCAAGAGGACTGAAAGTGTGTGCATTCACACTCACACACACACACAGACAGAGGATGCAATTAACACTCGTCTGGACCTGTTCAGTGTGTGTGTGTGTGTGTGTGTGTGTGTGTGTGTGTGTGTACATCCACACTGCAGTCATGAATCAGTAATATTTTATCTCTGCAGCTCCTGAGCTCGGTTCACTCTGCGTGTGGAGGTTCAGGTTCCTCAGGTTCTCCGCGGGTTCTCCGGTTTCCTCCTGCGCTGACTGAAGACTCAAGTTCCTTCATGAATTATTAATTACCTAGACAGTTTATAATTTCATTAATTAATATCAACATCACACATTTCCTTCATAGCCGCTAATCTTTTTATATTGATTAATTAATATTTAATTCATGTTTTTTGTTTGTTTATTTAATAACTAAGATTTTCGGAAAGCTTTCATATTAGACCTATAATACATGAGCACTTAGGTAATTAATTAAATTATTAATTAATAAAATGGACATAAAAGTCTAGCGTGGTATTTATTTATTTATTTGTTTGTTCGTGGTTATAAAAAGACCTAAATACTGTGTGTTAACCTAAATACTATGTTTTTAGCACCTAGCCTGGCACGATGCTCGCCGTCTGAGCAAACGATCGTTTCTAAAAAGCGCTCTGGCAGCGTCATCATCTCGGTAACCGCGGCCGAGGCGGTACGTTACTGTATAGTGCCGGATTAAAACGACGTTAACGTAGCGAGTGCGGAAGAGAAAAGCTCTGGCTCGGCGGCTCTGAGATCTGTAGGAGGCGCCGCCGAGCCGCAATCAGAGGCGTGATTGATGACGGCAGGACGGGCGCTCTCAGGCTGTAAGTCAGAGAGAAACTATTAGAGCGTGCTGCAGTGTCCCAGCGTTCTGTAAACGCGCAGGGTGGATATGAACCGCTGCCCTTCTGCAGAGAGAAACTTCACTGACACCGACACTACGCTGACGATTCGCCAACACGCTCGGGTTCACTCCTCACACACTGCGCTTAAAGCAAGAGCAGGGACGAAACCAATATAGAGTCATTACCAGTTCAGATTTAAAACCAGTATAGGGAAAAATCCAGTTTAGGGTCTTAACCAGTTCAGATTTAAAACCCGGTCAGGGACAAAACCAGTTCAGGGTCATAACCAATTCATTGTTAAAACTGGATCAGGGTCATAACCAATTCATTTATAACCAGTTTAGTGTCAAAACCAGTTCAGAATAAAATACTTAGTTAAAGTTCGCCCTCATTCGTAACAAATGAATTCCTTCTCTCTCTCTCTCAATGTTACGGTTCTAGGTTACTGATCAGAAGGTCGTCAGTTCTACTCTCAGCTCAACTCAGCTGCCGATGCTGGGGCCCTTGACCGAGGCCCTTAACCCTTAACCTGCAGGGGGCGCTGTATTCCATCTGACCCTGGAATACTCAAAGAAAAGAATTAATATTCTGGAAGAGCACAAGTGTCTGAGTGTCTGTCTCTCTGCCTTCCCCGCTTTCGTAGACGTGCGCATGTGTGTGCGTGTGTGTGTGGTGTGTGTGTGTGTGTGTGTGTGTGTGTGAGATGGTGATACATCTCTGCCCTGTGTTTCACTGCGTCACGCCGTGTCAACACTCGGACACGTGTTAAGCAGCAGGGAGAGTGCTGTGCTGTATTTGCACAGATGTTCACACTCTCTCTCTCTTTCTCTCACACACACATACGCACACCCCTCACTCACACTAACTCTCACACACACCCCTTACTTTCAGACAAGCACAGCACATCACACACACACACACTCACACACTCGCTCCTCGTGCCAAACAGACATGCACATCGCAAATAGACATATGCAAATGGCCTCGGCCTCGATGTTCACACATCGGGTAAATCTGATACTGAAACAAACACACACACACACACACACACACACACACACACACACACCGATTCAAACACATCAGCCATCTTCGTGCTGAGCCATGGAGTAAACAAGAAAGCACTGAGTGAAGAGAGAGAGGACAATAGCGTTTGATGGACAATAGATGCTGTTTCACTTCAATGTAAAAATAATGTAGTGAATCGACTACATTAAGTGAATCGACTCTGAATCGACTTATTTACAGGAAGTGAATCGTGTTATGTGTTCTGATATTTTCTTGCCAACGCACAGAGCTGTAGCGCCGTAGAGACGCCGCAGAGACGCCAGTGATGCTCTCAAGTGATTTCGCTGATTTCCACACACACACACACACACACACACACACACACACACACACACACACACACACACACACACACATGACAGAGTGTAGTTTTAATCCTCTCTTGCTGTCATTCCACCTTGTTAATGAAGGAGTGCATCCGGACCTCTCTGCGGACTACATGACGATTTTGTTGCTGTGCGGTTTGTTAGATTCTCTGCAATTCAAACCCAATCAAAAGACAAAAGAGTCGATTTTAACATCAGTGTGAAAGCGCGTTTCAACAGAAAGTCTTTAACCAGTTCAGAGTGTTTAGACCGTCTGTCCTTTGTGTATAATGTCGCTCACGTCGATGTGATGTTCATCATCTCACCTCTCATCCCTTTTTAACATTTTTTCTTTCCCTCGAGGTATCGACCGCGTTCGATCGCGCTCGTCCTGCAGATCTGCACATCTCCGTCAGACTCCGGAGTGATTATTTACTCGGGTTTCAATCTTTTATATACATTTTTTTTTTCCTTCTTGCTTAAATTCTCCGGCGCTGCACGAGAGAGCACGTGGGATTCCTCTTTCTTCTTCTCCGGAATAAATGATAGATGAGCGCGGATGGGTGGAGGAGGGGTGGTATTTATCTATTTATTAGTTCCAGGATGTTTCCTTCGGCTGCTGAGTGTCAGCCTGTAGTCTCTTGCGAGGGTGATTTTCGTCCCGGTAGCCATTAGCGATAAACCATGCGTAACACGGAAGTCAAACTCAGTTAGATGATACAAGGCTGTCAGCTGAAGCCTGATCCTGTCTGACCCTCAGAAACACACTGCAATCCCGCTCCCTCCGCGAGGCCCGAGCGCGCGCACGAGAAGCACAATGTCATTTTTAATGAGAGCCTGGGCGATGAATTTACTCAGCGAGCGTGGTCCTGGAGGCCCGAACCCTGGCCTGAGTGGAATATCTAATTCTGAAAGTGCTAAAAGCCTGCAGGTGGGAAAAGAAGAAGAAGAAAAAAAAACACACACACACACACACACAAAACGCTGCAACAATTATAAAACAGTGCTCGAGACATACAGGTTTATCTGCAGTGTCCCTGACTGATATTAGTCTTAATCCATCCGTGTGCAGGGTTAATAAGTCCCTAAATTCATTAGTGTGATAGATTACAGTGAGAGGCGAGAGCCGAGCTCGTCCCTGCTGCTGCACGCGTCCTGATTGTATAAGTACCGAGGATGTTAAAGCGCTTCTCCCTCGAGGAGGAGCTTTATTTACAAAGCAGAGATGAGTCTCATTAATCCTCTAAACATAATCATATACAGCCATATGCTAATAGCATACAGCACACACACACACACACACACACACACACACACACACACACACACACACACACACACACACACATTATACTGTACCTGAGCAACACAACACTTCCTGTTTCCACAGTCCGGCTCCTTTCTCATATTTCCTTTCTCATATTTTCATTCTAAATGCATGCGATATAGAGAGTAAAACACACACACACACACACACACACACACACACACACACACACATGCAGGCACACACAGTTTCCATACAGAGACGTGTGTGAGCCCAGGCTGTGTGTTTCTGTGTGAATAGCAGATGACTGACAGTGAAACCCTGCTGTCTGCTCCGCTGACGTGACTCACACACGTCTGTGTGTCACGTCTAGAGGCCGAGCAGCTTCAAGGGAAAAAAAAAGCAGGAAGTGCTTTGTTTCTGCATTTCAGGATTTTAATGTGACTCTCTCAACAACCACGACACACAAGAACACAACGAGCTTCACACTCACTTTATATAAAACCTGTCATTTGGCTTGTACAAACCTGTACAACCTGGCTTGTACATTTGACTGTAAAAAAAAAAAAAAACGGGAGACGTGGCCTATAAATCTGACTGTAACAAATAAAGAGGAGGCGTAGCCTGTACAATTGTATGTAACAATTAAGAAGTAGGCGTGGCCTCAGGTTCAGTCTGTTGTAATGAAGGAGGCGTGGCCTCAGGTACTGTCTGTTGTAATGAAGGAGGTGTGGCCTCGGGTTCTGTCTGTTTTAATGAAGGAGGTGTGGCCTGTACACCTGACTGTAAAAAAAAATGAAAGGGAGACATGGCCCATAAATCTGTAACTGTAACAAATAAAAAGAAGGAGGCGTAGCCTGTACACTTGCATGTAATAAGTAAGAAGGAGGTGTGGCCTGTACACCTGACTATAACAAATAAATAAAAGGAGGCATGGCCTGTACACCTGACTGTAACACATAAATAAACGGAGGCGTGGCCTGTGCACTTGTGTGTAACAAGGAATGAAAAGGAGGTGTGGCTTGTACATTTGACCGTAACAAATAAATAAAAGGAGGCGTGGCCTGTGCACGTGTGTGTAACAAGTAAGGAGGAGGCGTGGCCTGTACGCTTGTATATAATAAATAAAGAAATGGTGTCTCTCACAAAGGACAAGGCGTGGCCTCTCCATCTGTCACATTAAAAAGCAGGCAAAGCGATCAGAGCAGAAATCTCTTTAGCTTGTCTTTTACGCAGTGACACACACACACACACACACACACACACACACACACACACACACACACACACACACACACACACACACACACCTGGGTCCCTGGGTCCTTCTCTTGACTCCTGGTACTCTGGAGCGCGTTACCCATCTGCTGGCGGCTCAGCCCGACCGTTTAACACATCACACACGGTTATTAGCTAAGGTTTCTCATTCTGCTTTTATTCGAGCGCGTCGCCCCGAGCACACACGCGCTCTAATCAGATTTCAAAAACAACACCTGATTAAATTACACACTAAACCCGTTCAAGTTTCTCAGGAGTTCAAAAAAATCCATCTGTCTTTAATTAAATCGAATTACACGGCAAAGAAAAACAGGCGTGCTGATAACTTCCTTCATTTATTTCACAGCTCTTTCAAAGCACCCGAGGCTCTGCTGCCACGTGAGCGACACCTGCCCCGTGTCCCGCGCCCCCCGTACGGGTGATCGGTGTCGCTCGATCGGGAAGGTGCGTTTAATAAGGCTGAGGCTCGGAGCCGGGCCTGACTGTCTGCTTGGATAAATTCTCACTCTGAGATGGTGTTTCATGAATAATCTCTGTTTTGAGTGCTTGAAGTAGGATGTGTGGGAGGAGAGAGAGAGAGTGAGAGGAGAGGGAGAGAGAGGCAGAGAGAGTGAGAGAGAGAAAGTGAGAGAGAGAGAGGGAGAGAGAGTGAGAGAGAGGGAGAGGAGAGGGAGAGAGAGGCAGAGAGAGTGAGAGAGAGAAAGTGAGAGAGAGAGAGGGAGAGAGAGTGAGAGAGAGAGAGTGAGAGGAGAGGGAGGTCAGATGGAGATTCGGAGCACTGTTGATGGTCCTCTCTGAGAGAGAAAGCACTTTCTGAGTGTGGTTACATCAGCCGGGGATCTTGCCACGCTCCCTGACAGGCAGACCCTGGATAATGAAGCCCCTGCGGCTGTAGTGCGCTCTTCCTGCCCTGTGGATGCACGTCAGCCTTTAAACCTGCATGCTGTGATTTTTTTGATTTCAAATTCCTCCTTAATTTTCTCACCCTCCAGCCAGCTGTCCACCATCATATGACATCACACAGCTTTGACACTTGCTCCCTTTGAGATGCGTCAAGCCAAACGACGGCTTCTTATCAAACTGCAACACTCAAAGAAAAGCACAACTCTTCAGTCTATCATCTTCAGTCCTAGGATTGACACTGGAGAGAGAGTAAGTTCCACCCAACCTCAAAGAACAGACAAACTGTGCTACATAGGGTCAGGGGTAGAGAGCTCAGTGGTTAAGGTGCTGGACGAGTGATCAGAACGTCCCAGGTTCAAACCCCAGCACCACCAAGTTGCCCCTTTGGTGCCTTGAGCAAAGCCCTTAATCATCAACTGTTCTGATGTGTAATGAGATAAAAATGTCACTCTGGATAAGGACGTCCACAAGATGCCGTAAACACTATAATAATGGTTTCAAGTAGAAGATGTACATCCAGATTAAAGATCAAATCTAGATCAAAGAATTCTAGCAAATCTCAATTTTGGTCTGAAGGTGTTGAAGGATTAAATCCCGTAACAGCAGCCCTGACAGATGTGCAGGTGTACCAATGCCCGCGTTCTGATATGTTATTGTTTCTATATTAATGGCTCATAAAAATGTCTGGATAAAAAACAAAAACAAATTTAAACTTTGATGTGAAGGTTTTTTTTTTTTTGAACTAAGGATACATTTGTTTAACATGCATGGAAGGAGTCTCCAGTATCAGAGGTTTACACCGGGCTTCAGGGTTCTCTGACATACACTTCAAAAATTCACAGCTCACCGTTTAAAGCCACGCCCCTTCCTTTGACTGACAGCTAAGATCCTGTTACTTCATTGTCATTTATGCAACTCTATAAGCGCTTTCTGAATTCAGTTTCTCAGAAATGCCGTTGATGATGCGTCGCTGTCACGGCTCCCAGCAGATCGCTGTCGAGGTCTTGGTACTCGAGTACGGTTCTCCGTGTTCCTCGTTCTCGCCCCTGCTGCTCTCAAGAACGAGGTTAATCACTACAGCAGGCAGAACTCCGAATGACTCGTCACTCGTTACATTCACTTTCTAACCCTTCTTGTTTGTCCCCGTTGCAGCGTTCCTCCTCTCGCCTCCTCTGTAATCTTCCCTCGCCGTCTCGTTCAAAAAGTCCCGCCGTAACCATGGCAACAGAGTAGCAGCCAAACACTTGAGAGAATTCTAGTTTTCCTGAAACTGAGAGCGATGCTGAGGATGTGTGTGTCGCTGTATTGTACGCCTGTGTTTACGTGATTACTGACTCAAAGAGGGTGTGTTTGGAAAATTACAGTTTGCTCGAGTGTCAGAAACACAAGCGTGGCAGGAAAAACATGGCCGCCACAAGCAACAGGGAATTTTTATTTCTTTAATGATTTTTTAAAGCTCAGTGCAGCGGCAGAGAGATTAAATGAAAAAGAATTTGAGAATTTAAGTTTAATTCCACCTACTCTTCTAATTAAACCTGATTTAAAAAGCTCCTAATGGATTTATCAAAAAGTGCAGGAAAATTTGAATAAAGGAAGGTTTTGTCTGTACCTTGGTCAGAAAAAGCTCTTTTAATTATATATTTAAGCTTCATAGAGGACCTGAAACCAGTCTCAGAAAAAAATGATGTCTGTCTCTCCAGCCAGATTATGTCCCAGCATCACACTAAACTGTCTGTACAGAATTGACTGAATCTCCTGCAGCACTTAGATCTCAGTCTGAAGTTTAATCTGCAGCATCAGTGAATCTAAATGTGGAGTAAAAGTGATGTTATGAACAGTTATGTGTGGGATTTAATAATCTACTTTACAATAATCTACTAATGCGCTACTGTCTCAATGTAAACAAACACCTGCAGCAATAGATATTAATGAGAAAAGATAAAGTGAATATTTTGACTGGGATTAGTTCATATTTTCACTTTGGCTGAAATAACAGTGCTGAAGTGGTAGAAGTGAATTTTAACACGCTGGAGTCATTTTAAGACAAAACTTCATCTTTATCTGATCTACTTTTTCCATTTCTCATCTGTGATTCTCTTTCCAATTACCGAACAGGGAGTGTATTTGTCTGAGCACCAAAGAAGTACAACTTAGTGTAAACAAGGCGTCAGATACTCAACCTTACARAATGTGATTTCTGTCTATTAATAAGTGAGACAGAGAGTTCTGCTGTACAGAGAGACACACAGACATGGACGTGGACTTCAACCTCAAATAATAATCATAATAATAATAATAATAATAATAATGATGATATCACCGATTAATGTCACTCTTTAATCATCAGCAGTGGGTACTAATGCTAGTTAAAAAAAAAAAGTTTTTATTATTTCCTCCTAAGATCATTGATCATTCCAGTTTCTTCTTCTTATTATTATAATTATTGTTTTTACAACAAATTTTGGGTGCCACTTCTGCCCTATTAAGATCCTGTATAATGCCCAGGAGTGCCATAATGAGGGGGTAAGTGAGAATGATTCCATGCTTAAAAATGCTTATTATTGCTATGGCACTTGAAAAGGTTGGGGGCCCAGTAGACACTCAAGCAAACTCTCTAGTGGTGGCCCTTGATAATGCTAGGACAAAAGTTATCAATGCACCTTTTATTTTGTGTCATTTTCTTTGTTTTTTTTTCATTTAAACAATTGGTGGAGAGTGTGCCTATAGTGGCATCACAGTTAGCCTGATGGTAGCAGATGATACATTCACACACTACAATCTTTAGTATCAACCTCTTGATTTTAGAGATTGTCCTGCAGCATAGCTGATCTTTACAGTGTGACACTATGCTTATTTTCACCGTGCCACTCAGGTCACATACATACAGGTTAAAGTTGTCGTCCTCCAAGCGGTTGTCCCGTGTTTGGTTCCTGTCCAGTGCAAGACAACACTGCTGCAGGACAATCATATGCAGTCACACGTTTACATTTAGATTTACATTTAGGCATTTGGCAGATGTTCTTATCCAGAGCGACTTAATTCAATTAAATTCAATTTTATTTGTATAGCGCTTTTATCAATTGACATTGTCGCAAAGCAGCTTTACACATCAAAAGACTTAAAAAACGTGCTTTAAAGTTTCCATCATTAGATAGGTACTTGCACTGGGTTACTAGGTTACTAACTAAGTGCCAAGCACAGTTGGGAAGGGGATTTTTTTTATTTTGGGATTGAATAAACAAATATGTCTTAAGTTGCCATTTAAAGATTGTCAAAGACCCAGCTTTACGGACATCTAGAGGAAGTTCATTCCACCACCTTGGTGCCAGAACAGAAAAGAGTCTGGATGTGAATGTCTTCCTCGATCCCTGAGTAATAGTAGAACAAGGAGTGACTGAGAGGTAAGTGGGTGCTGGGCCGTTTTTAACTTTGCAGGTGAGCATCAGGGTTTTGAATTTGATCCGGGCAGCTACAGAAAGCCAGTGCAGGGAGCGGAGAAGTGGGTTGGTGTAGGAGAACTTGGGAAAGTTGAAAATGTGACATGGCACTGCATTCTGGATCAGCTGCAGAAGACGAATGGTGGACAGAGGCAGACCTGCCAGGAGTGAGTTGCAGTAGTCCAGTCTTGAAATAACAATGGACTGAACAAGCACCTGAGTAGCCTGTGAAGAGAGAAATGGGCAGATTCTTCTGATGTTGTAAAGAAGAAATCGGCAAGAGCGAGTAAGGTTAGCGATGTGTGGAGAAAATGACAGATAATTGTCCACTTACCCCGGACAGGAGTGATCTGGTTGTTGTCCAGGGAGATTACAAGGACTTGACCGTGTGATGAGTCGCCAGGGATGAACAACAGTTTGGTTTTACTTTGTTTTAGCTGATGAGCTCTCAGCAGACATGCTGAGATCCGGGTGGAAACCTGAGTGTCTGAGAGAGGAAAGGAGAGAATAAGTCACGTGTCATCTGCATGACAATGACATGAAAAGCCATGTGATGATATGACCTTTCCAAGAGACCAGGATTACTGTAGAGGGAGAACAGAATAGGACCAAGTACTGAACCCTGTGGGACACCAGTAGAGAGTCTGCAGATGTGGATCCCCTGCATGTCACCTCATACGACCTATCTTCTAGGTAGGAAGCAAACCATTGTCATGCTGATTCACAGATCCCCTGTAAGGCTTGTAGGAATAGATAATAGAATCTTGAGGTTCAATGTGTCAAATGCAGCTGACAGGTCCAGGAGGATGAGGACAGATGATAGTTTAGCTGATCTAGCAGCATGGAGCTGCAGTGACTGACAGAAGGGCAGTCTCTGTGGAATGTGCCACTTTGAATCCAGATTGGTTAGGATCATTAAGGTTGTCCTGTGAGACATAAAGAGACACCTGGTTTTAAACAGCCCTTTCAAGAATTTTGGAGAATCGACACTGTGCGATAGTTGCTGACGTCTGCTGGATCCAGACAAGGTTTCTTGAGGATGGGAATAACTCGTGCATTCTTGAAAGCAGCGGGGACATGACCAGATGATATGGAATCGCTGATGATGGTTGTGGTGAAGGGAAGGAGGTCGTGTGACATGGCCTGGAGCATTGTGGAAGGGATTGGGTCTCATGAACAGGTGGTGGGATTGGATAACGAGAGGATGTGCTGAATCTTGTCAGTTGACAGGTTGGAGAAGGGTCCTGAAGTTCTGGTGTAGGGGTTGGATTGGGAGCAAAGATCTGGCGGATTGCTGCACTTTTCCCGTCGTAGAATGTCCTCACAGGAAGGCATCTGTAGTTAAATACGCACCCTGTGTTTGTTCTAGTGATATATAAATCCTCGAGTGTCCTAGAGAAAGTCATTTTAAAGAGGAACTCATTAGGAGTGCCAGATTTGACTCAACAACAACAACAATAACGCTCTATTAAATATTTAAAACCAATTTTTATAATTTGCTTCTAGCTAATCAGTCATATGTCATTGTTTTTTTTTTCATCATGAGTGTTTCAGCGCCGTGCTGCGAGCTTGCTGGATTTTGTAACACTTGGTTTTTACTTTCAAATTCAACTCAGTGGTGCTGGAGTTTTTTTCTCTATGCTGCTAATTGGCTCGTTTTCTCCACGGTACGTTTGTCATTAAGCAACAAATAAGACACGGGTCAGAGCGGATTATTTCAGTTTGTAATTGAGTCCTGCTACAGAGAAGAAACGATAAAGTGAGAGAGAGAGAGAGAGAGAGAGAGATTATGGTGTGTGCTGTTTTGAACAGTTGCAGTGTAAATATATGAGGAGTGTTCAAGTCAATGTAGGACTTTTGATTGTGAAGAATAACAGAACACAGTGCTGAGAGTAAACACTCCCTTTATTTCTCTATATAATCCCATGATGCACTAATGCACTTATCCCAGTGTTTCACTTTTACTGTTGCTGAGAGTCTCATGATTGTACTGTGCTTGGAGTCTTCTGTAAATGTCAATTGCTTTTACGCCTTCATTCACCAGAGAGGTCTTCAAAAGTCCCACGTTGACTTGAACGCACCTCGTGCATCCTGTGTGCAGAATCAGCTCACTGGACGCTCGGGTACACTCGTGTCTGGTTTGTGGTTCTAGTATGCTTTCTGTGTTTGTGTGCACTGGGTGTAATTACATCCAGAATGGATTTAGGAGCTGTGAGATGGAGGTTAGGCAGTGTGAGCAGCACACACACACACACACACACACACACACACACACACTAAAGATGTCTGCATTGTATTTGTCCTTTTTCTGCTCTTTGTTCGACTTTGTTCGGCTTTCCTCTATCCTCTATTTATTTTTTACTTCTCTGCCCTTCAACCCCTTTTAATGATTTACAGTCGAACACCTTGTCTTTATAATACAAGTAATAAACACTGTGTGTGTGTGTGCGTGCGTGTAGTGGTGTGATGAAGTAGTTACTAAAGTGTTTAATCACCCAACAATCTTCTTGCACACCTTTATTCCTCTTACACCACAGCAACACCAGAAACCAAAAACATTACCAATATTACCAATTTTCAACAATATAATCATATTTTTGCATATAAAGACATGTAAAATATGAAATAAATAGACATTAACCCTCACTTAACCTTCATTTATGATTCCTCTCGGCACCGGCTGCTTTAAAAAACAAACTGAAAGCGGCTCTGTTTTCCTTGGTGCTACTGCATGTTTTCACTAAATAACAAAATGCAAAAAAAAAACAAAACAAAACAAAAGAAAAACACAAAAATATGTGAACTTGCGTTGCTTGGCTTTCCACTGATGCAAACATGTTTCGAACGGCTCCCGGAAGTACGCGCAACTTAGCCGGCGTTCGATCATATGCCGAAAATGCTTCGTACGCTGAGACAAATGTCTTGCACAATTTCAGTTCTTAAGGCAAAACATTTTAAGTTTGTATGTCGAGGTACGAGTGTAAATAAATGCAGAACTTGTACTTTTACTTGAGTAATATTAGCTGTAGGGAATCTCTACTTTCACTCCAGACCAGGGGGTGTGTACTTTGCCCACCTGGCGAGCTCTCACAGGGAACAAAACTGTACCTGTAACCCGTGATTCTGTATTAACAGCGTTACTCATATGATCCACATCATCTATTACCTTAATAAATAATGGAAAAATACTCCAGCTCTGAATCTCTGTACGCGTCCCTGTAAGTCCCCTTTACAAACCCAGTAAAGAGGTAGAATCTAAAAGGCAAAAAGCAAAAGTATGTAAGTGTAGAAATATATCCAGGTAACGCTGACTTGTGTTATAGCGAAATGTTATACGTCCTTTTAAGGTGAAACGACAGCAGAGAACTGAGCGAGAACCTCATTTAGACCCCGCTGTCGTGGAACAAACATCATTATACTGCAGGTCACCTCACAGCCTGTGATAGATTGTGGATAAAATCAATACGCCATTATAGAACTCCAGCCAGAACCGGACGAGGACGGGGTTCACCATGAGCACACGCTCGAGGGGCTAAACACACACACACACACACACACACACACACACACACGACACATTAACATTCACACAGGCGGCAGGTCAAGTGAACATTTCTAGCATTTCACAAGGGCTTCGTGGTTAAAACATTCGTCCTGCATTCACACGTCCGTCAGGAGAGCGTTCACGTCCGTCATTAGCACATTATTTAACGTGTTTGACTCCCTAATTTAGTCGTGTCCAATTCCTCCCCGTCACTAGGGGGCTCCACATTAAGGCTACTACTACCACTCAGCCGGGAGGGCCGAAAACTATCACGTGTTTCCTCCGAACCACGTGACGCCATCTTTTCGAAACGCTCGCTCACGAACCGTTGGGGGCGGAGTCACACACTCGGAGGACAGCGCTATCCGCTCCTTCCGCTTGCGTGAGCTCATGGACGCCCCTGACTGGCTGTAGAGTCGTGGTTAATGTGGGAACACTAAGTACCTCTCATCCCTCCCCTCTGAGAGAGCTCGGCCAATCAGCTCTCTCTAGACCTCCGCTGTGAGAGGTTACAGCACCACCCGGGAATCGAACTGGCGATCTCTGGATGATAGGACGAGCGCTTTTACCACTGCGCCACTCAGAGGTCGTGTTTGACTAGTTAGCGTAGGAACACGCTCGGCTACTACTGTGTCATTTCAGAACAGGCCACGCCCACAAACATGACGCACCCACAGAAGTTGCGCTTTTTCTTTTACTTCCCTTTTATTTATTTTATTTTATTTTACGAGAGGTGAGTCAGAGCGGTGATGCAGACTCGGACGGCGGAGGGAGTCTGCCTGGTGTGCTGTCTGGGACGGGGGCAGCCGGTGACACAACACACACATCCTCGTATTATATTCAGTTTGTCAGAGATCGTAAAAGTCAGCCAGATAACTCGGGCTCTGCTGGAGTGTGTCGGGCGCAATGAGAGAGAGAGAGAGAGAGAGAGAGAGAGAGAGAGAGCGTAAGGACATAAGTAGTGCATGAACAAGCAGCTGGAATAGAATTGACCAGACTGGACGCTTAGCTAAATCAATGGAGCGTACGCGGCAGCCGCATGGGGCAGCTCGTGCATCTGCCCTTTATCTGCCCTCTATCTGCCCCTGCTGTTTAGAGTGACCCGACTCAGGTAGCCTGCGTCTGTCCGATCCTCTGATTCATCTCCGATACGAGTCTCCGGCTCGACTGCACGGCGCCGCTGTGTGTTTATCAGCATCGCCCGAGTGCAGCAGGACACTTAAAGTCAAAACTCCTTTTTTTACTTTCTCTATCTGATCTATATCTGCTTTATGTATGTGTGTGTGTTTGAAATGGACAACACTCACAACACTACAGCAGCGCTGAAGTACAAAACACAACGCCACACACAGCACACTCATCTGCATGGAGATGTTAGAATATCACACACATCTACCTCCTGTCTATAAGATCAATCAGAAATGCTGCTTCATGAGAAAATCTTCTTTTTTTAATTAGCATAAAATTTGTATATTAAACTAGCGTTAGTATGTGTCGTTGACGGTTAAAGAGTTTGTAGAAACAGTTAAAAGGTTAAAGCTAAAAATAATCTTTAACTTTAATGTAATCAGTGATATTATTGTTTCAGGTTGAAGCCCACTTCCAAAGTACTTCTTTGGTGCTCAGACAAATATACTCCCTGTTCGGTAATTGTAGAGAGAATCACAGATGAGAAATGGAAAAAGTCGATCAGATAAAGATGAAGTTTTGTCTTAAAACCACTCCAGCGTGTTAAAATTCACTTCTACCACTTCAGCGCTGTTATTTCAGCCAAAGTGAAAATCTGAACTAATCCCAGTCAAAATATTCACTTTATCTTTTCTCATTAATATCTATTGGTGCAGGTGTTTGTTTACATTGAGACAGTAGCGCATCTGAAACTTACTGTATTTATGCAGATATGTAAATACTGCAAAAGTGTAATTAAATTCTGTCCAGCGGTCAATTTAAGACCCGCCCACAGTCTGATGCAAGCGCAGTACACTGTCAAAACTCACGGTTTATAATCTGAAACAAAACTGCTCATAACTTCACTTTATATTTTGATTTGAGATTTGCGTGATGCTGTTGACAAAATCGTCTAGACGGACAGACAGACAGCACTGTTTCCGAGACTGGTTTCTGGTCCTCCAGTGTATGAAATGAGAAGATATCATTGAAAGAGAGAGTTCTGACCCAATGTACAGACAAAACCTTATATACTGTAGATAGCTGCACGTTTCATTAGGATTATCTCGATGTGCAATAAACATACACGTGGTTCTGGGGTCATTTCCTATCGTACACGAGCTCCGCTGTTCTCAGCTCTCGTCTGATTATTTAAGTCTCGGACACAGACGTGCTTTGGGAAAAAAAAAAATCGGCTTGCTAAAAGAACGAAATCAAATGTGACGTATTTGTCCTTGCGTGTCTTGTCGAAGAACATTAGACATGGCTGCGTTCCAAACCAAAGCTCCGGTGGAGACAAAGTGCAAACCCTGCCCTTCCCTGCCTCGCTGTTTACCCCACCGGGTGTCATGTGGTTCCTCCATCCATTCCACTTTCCCCTGAAGTTATTTGTGCCGCGTCGCTGCCCTGGCAGCCGCTCTGTAGCGAGCCACCTTCATCTGCTATCAGCACATATTTCATATCTCTCTTTCTCTCTGTCTTCTCTCTCCCTCACTCCTCGGAGGCTTTTGGAAGCGGGCTTAATGCAATCGAACACCGTTCCTACTTTCCCTCTCTGCTCTTTTTCAGATAGCCGCCGTGGGCATACAATAGGGAGGAGAAATATAATTTACCGTCCAACGCGACAGCAGCCGAGATGAACGGATAGAGGCTTAAGTTTCCTTTAAAGGAGATGTTTTTTTTTTCTTTCTCTCGGACGAGTCTCTGAAACAAATCTTTGAGGGTTTAAGCGAATCCCGGCGAAGTCCTCGCTGCCTTGGGTCATGTTGCACATCATGCAGTTACCTCAGTGCGAGCTTCTCCAGGGAGGAAACATATATTTACAATCTGCGACGTCGCTGCTTTGCATTTATATTACATCTACGTTTCCTTAACCACAGGGAGACTCCACTCCGCTCTATGAAAGATGGAATTATTTTGGCTCACGTTCAGCGCGTCCCCTGCGATAAGGACAACACTGGGGTGTTTTTTTTTTTTTTGATGTTTAAGCTCAGGCTGCATGACAGAGAAACAGATCTCCTATTGCGCATTTATGAAACGTCTCATTCCCTTGCGAGCGTTCGTCTCGGGTTACTTGACTGTAACCCTGTTCCCTGATAAAGCGGGAACGAGATGCTGCGTGAAAACGCTATGGGAACAT
>QMIH01003469.1:14691-34744 GCA_003987875.1 Clarias batrachus | reverse complement strand
CATTGCAGCAACGCTGTCCCTGTTCAACGCGGAACTCCCAATACAGCTTCGAAGCATCACTAAGTGACTCACGAGCACTCTCTATCGTCACGTCAATCGGCATACACTCCAAACCTCAGCACTTGGATCCACAACGCCCTCTAGCGAGCCTGACAGTCCTGCGTTGGGGCTTCTATACATGATAGAATACTGAGGGGCGCCATATTAAAGCACCCCCTCATAAAACTTAAGTGTATTTTTTTTTTAGTTTACATTTATTCTTTTCAGGATCCATAAGTTTGCTTTATCCTCAACATTGCATCAGACATGTTTCTTTCATGTTTCTTTAACTATTACAATGACCAGTCATGTAATTAAGTACACCCTTCTGAAACGTTCATCTAGTCTTTTATTTTTTTGGGAGCATCTGTCATGTTTTACAAAATTGCTGTATTCATATATTAAATGTATTGTACACGTTTGTTTGTTTTTTTTGTTGTTGTTAAATTAAAAGCCTTTAAATTGAGTAGCAAATGATGTAGATTATCTATCTACCGCTAGAGGGAGACAGCAGACCAATATGTGCACAGCTCCAGAGACTTAGTGGGCGGGGTGTGTGTGTGTGTGATAGGACGATATATGAGGAGGGGCGGAGCTTTTAGTCAGCGACTGCGGAAATTGAAAGTGAAAGGAGTTCGTGGTGAAATGTGGTCTGTTTTTAGAGCAGCAGATGAGAAATAACTACTTGTATAAGCCGTAGCGAAGGTAAGCAGAAACAAGTCATGTTTTATTCGCTAAATGACATAAAAATGCGTTTTATTCGAGCTGCCCAGTTACACAGTAAGATGACTCTGTATCTCTCTCTCTCTCTCTCTCTCTCTCTCTCTCTCTCTCTGTCTCTGTGTCCCTTTAGTCTAAACCTAAAGGACTATAGAAAGACAGCATCTTCAAGCAACAGCAACACAATGTCAGGTATACAGAAGATGTAAATACTGAACAGAATATGATTTTATAGTTTTTGATTAAGCATGTAAACATTATTATTATTATTATTATTATTATTATTATTATTATTATTATTAAATTGATGCTATATTGCCATTTATTGTCTTTATAATTCAATTTAACTGTTAATTAAATTTACTGCTGTGGGTATTTTGAACAGTGAAGTTAAGACACCTTAGTAAGACCTTCTGACAGAGGGGTTCATCTGCTGTCACTAATCAGTCAGTCATCTGTATAGGAAAAACTGTTTATGTATGACATTGTAGGATCTTTCGCATTGGTGGCACCACAGACACAAGGCGAAGTCTTATAGGAAAAGGGTCATTTTATTTGGAAAAATGAGAAAGGAAAGCGTTTAAAGTGAGGTAGAAAAGTAGTGAAGGTGTGCATGTGCATGTCTAAAGGCACTGCCCAGCTGGCATGTGGGCACAAGGCTGGTGAACGATGGCTTCAGGCAAAGTGGTGAAGTGGACCCATGTAGTCAGTGACTTCTGTCTGCTCCACATCTCCTCTTGCTGTCTTGGCCAACTGGCTCTGTCCAGCTCTTCCTGGGTGCGGCTGCAGAAGGGAGTCAAATGCAATGTTGGCTGTCACTCCTTCTGTAACGCAGCCGCAATCCTGACTGGGGAAAGGGGCCTTAACATGGAGCACAGCAGCCTTTTCCACTTTCGACTACATAGTTTCCTAGATGGATGGGATGGATATGGACTGGGAAGAATATTAAATATAAATCATAGTATGTTTATTGTTAGTCTTTTGGCTGCTCCCACAAAGGAATGTATGTAGTAAGAAAACATCTCAGGAATTTTGTCAGTAATGGTTTCACATACAGCACCCTGACTGGTTTATCAAGTTTAGTTTTCCTCAGCATCAAGAATGACAGTTATTTGGCCAATAAATGAGTGCAGGCTTGAGTGTAGACTAAGAGCTTTACAGTTGTTAGCTGCTGTATGTCTATCAGCATGAAACAACACACCATACGCATACATTTCACCAATACTTTCTTTGTTTTTGCACAGGCTTTTTTGGGGTAGGTAAACGGCTCTACTCTGTTCTCTTATAAATGGTAATATCTCATTATTTACTTGCTTTCAGCCTTCAGTATCAGTAGTTCAAGGAAAACAATAACAGCCACATCAGCACAGACTGTATTAGCAGATCTATACAATTTTGTACAGAGATTTTATCAAGACAATAAACCTAGAAGTAAACACAAGGAGATTAACTAAAAAAGAGCATTTGTTGCATTTCAGTGTGTTTTGAAGTGATGTGATAAAGTAATACAATGTGGAATTGCATTTAAAATGTTATTATTTCAATAGAAATCTCTTGTTCACTATGCTAAAGTATATAAAAGAGATCAAGCAACACAAAAGCAATGCACAAAAATCCTGTTCATGTACTGTACTGTATTTCACATACTTTAACTGATTGTTTTCAAATAGATGTTTTTAATGGTATTAGTCACACATGTGCTGTATTCTTAAACAGTGGCACATATTTACAGTTGTGTGATTACAATAACATTTAGTGATTTTGATGTATTAAATAACGGTTGATTTAATATACATAACTCTTAAGCAATGATAACCAGACACCAGTGTAATAAAACTAGTTGCTTAAGAGCATACAAGAGCAGGAAAGTAAATACAGAGGAGAGAACAGAGATCAGCCTCATGAAAATCAACAGAAATACTGCAGAGTTTTACGTGTGATGGCTTATTTAACTTTGTATAGAAATTCCTTTTCTACATAGAAATAGTCACTTAAAAAACGTATGTAAATACCTCATTTGCAAATTTTATATTATCAGTTTACAATTGACAACATGCATGAAACATTCAGACTCTCTTTCACATTTTCACAGTTTTTCAAGAAGAGTAAAGACCAGCCAAGTAAGTATGAATAGGTGGGAATGGAAACAAATGCTGACTAAATGTTGTGTATCTGCCTGAATAAATATTTTATTCTGTAGTTTAAATATAGTTGGATACAGAAGTTTACTTACACTCTGCATGAAAATTATTTTTATTGCAGTATTTGGGGCTGCAGTTAATTTATTGCAAGCTAATTTAATGCAAGTTTTTTTTTTTCTCCTGTCTATAATTTCTTATTATATTGTGATTCTTTGTGCAATTGTCTATAGTATAAATATTGTTGATTTCAATTCTAACACAATTAATTGCAATTCAAGATTTAAGTTACTCTTTAATTAATAAATGTTTATACATGCTTACTGACTCTTACTGGTCTGCATTAAATCAATGGACACATCACAAAGCAAAATCTAATTTTTCCATAAATAGAACATGATGGTCAGACTATTAATTATTATCTGACACTATGTTTCTGTTTTGTTTTATACAGGTACTCTCTCAATTGTAAGTAAGAAACTACAGCGTGCCATGACAATCTACTTGCTTATTATTTATCTGCTTATCACACATCGAATAATATAAAACTTTGTTTCACTAAGTGTAAAACCGCTGAATCTGAAGTTCATGGGCCTCTGAGTGACACATTGGTAAAGTGCTCGCTCTATCATCCGGAGATCGCTAGTTCGATTCCTAGGTGGAATCGCAGCTGGAGGTCTAGAGAGAGCTGATTGGCCGAGCTCTCTCAGAGGGGAGGGATGAGAGGTACTTAGTGCTCCCACATTAATCACGGCTCTACAGCCAATAGCGCTGTCCTCCGAGTGTGTGACTCCGCCCCCAACGGTGCGTGAGCGAGCAGTTCTAAAAAATGCGGTCAGCTGGCGTCACGTGGTTCGGAGGAAACACGTGATAGTCTTCGGCCCTCCCGGCTGAGTGGTAGTAGCCTTAATGTGGAGCTCCCTAGTGACGGGGAGGAATTGGACACGAATAGAAAAAAAACTAGAGAAAATCGAGGAAAAATCCCCCCCCCCCAAAAAAAAGAAAAGAATCTGAAGTTCATGTCAGTCAGATTTTTTTTTAATTAATTTACCAACCAGAAAATAGTTGATTAAATAGATTTTTACATACCATTTTTATTTGACATGTTCACTTAAATGTTAATTTGGTACAACACAGTACTAATGAACAGTACACAGCTCATCCCAAAACTAGTAAACAGTTTGCACTCAAAACTTTTAATACATTGACATTTATTACATTTTATTAGTCCATTACACTCAATGTTTATGTTAGGTCAACACCTAGATTATGGTTTTCCAGCAGAAAAAATATGTCTACATGACAGAAAATTGTCAAATGAAAGTAAGAATTACTTTTAAGAAAAAAAAAGTAAGAATTAGTAATGGGTCGTTCATGAACGATTAGTTCTTTATGAATGAGTCTTTAACGTGACTCAGAAGAGCGAGTAGTCTCACAGAGTTTCTACATGACGAGCATGTGCAAAGCATCACAAAACCTCTCATGAGTCTTCTGGTCCAAGTCGTTTGTTCTTTTGCTCACCTATTTTATTAGTTAAATCCAGCTAATTTTTGGCCATGCGGTGTATATTATAATCACTGACTAAACTAAAATTATTTTGTAATAGTTTACTAAACAAAAATAGTATAATAATTGGCTAATATCTTTTGATACTTAACTAAAAAATACTTTTTATGGTTAATAGAATAAAACTTAGTGTCAGGTGTAATAATAAATTTCAAGTTAATGTATTAAAAGTTTTGAGTGCTGTTTACAAAAAAGTAAGTAGAGCGAGCAAATTCAGATATATAATATATAATTATTAACTGCATAATTATAAAAAAAACTGTAGACTTTGTAATTTTATGTTTCCTGACTTTCTGAATATTTCTACATATTCTGAATATTTCTAGCATGTATGTTTCACCCAATACATAAAAGCCACTTCTCTGTTTTTCACTTCTCCAGGGTCCATCAAAGAAAGCAGAGCCAGGTTTGTTAAATCAAATGAGATTTTAGGAAATTTGCAAACAGTTTTACAGTGTATAGACACTCACTCACTCATCATCTATACCGCTTAATCCTGTATTCAGGGTCATGGAGGCCTGGAGCCTATACCAGGAGACTTGGGGCACAAGGTGGGGTACACCCTGGACAGGGTGCCAATCCATCGCAGGGCACACACATATACACACACTCACACACGCATTCACATATTACGGGTAATTTGGGAACGCCAATTAACCTAACCTACATGTCTTTGGACTGTGGGAGGAAACCGGAGTAGCCGGAGGAAACCCACCAAGCACACATGCAAACTCCATGCACACAGTAATTGAATCTGACTGGGGATCGAACCCGGACCCTGGAGGTGCAAGGTGATAGTGCTAACCACTACACCACCGCGCCGGCTCAGTGTCTAGATTTTATTAGCTATTATAGCCTTACAAACACCATTTTGTGTCCCAAAACCAATTCTGATAGAATTATAATGAGAGATTTATTTTTATTTATTTTATTTAATGAAAAAAAAACTATTCTTTTTTTATTTTTAAAATTTTTTTTATAGGAAACAAACCATTTAAATTCTTTATTCTCCTAACTGGAAAAACACTGAATTCTCATAATGACTTGATGGATCGTCTTAAAAGAGAAGTACCAGATCTGCAAGCGGTGCAAACAGAGGCAGAGTGTGACATCATTCTGGTGTTCTGCCCTGTCGTTAGAACACAGTCTCTTGATATTAAAGCAGCATTGGAGGAACTTAATGGGATTTCAGGTATTTAAAATATAAATATAATTGTATTTACTGAGTGAATTATTTAGTGAGTCAGTGACTTGTACGGTTTCTATAGGTATCAAGCCTGCGGTCCTGGTGGTGCTCCATCACACGTTTGATCCAGCGCATGTTGTATCAGACAGTAGTAGAGCTGTGAGCAGAGAGAATACACTCACGGTCGACTGTCTGTTCCATGAAGATCAGGGATTACTGCAATGTCGAAAAAATGACGAATCATTAACCAGAATTGTAACACACATCAAATCTCAGGTCAGTGATTGGCTGGTTGGGTTTTTCATAGAGTCGTCAGCAATACACTGCATTTAATTAGATATTTGGACATTTATTTATTTATTCATTCATTCATCCATTTATTTATATTTTTTAAATGTTTTTTGATTAAGATGGCATTTATGGATAATACTAATACATTTATATAGACATATACCTGTAGACATAATAATAAACTTGTAAAAAGCAATATTTATGAAAATTCCTTGTCTAATAGAATCAAGACATCTTTACTTAGTTAATGTTAACTTATAAATAGATGAGTTTGAAATGACACAGTTTACACTGACATATCCACAGGGAAGTGAACTGAGAAAGTGGTCTCCATTGATTTATTTCATATACGTTTATATTTCACAGATTCAAAGAATAAAATCCGTTTGGAAGAGCAGGGAAATTGATCAATATTGTGTAACAACTGGTGAGTAGCAAGGAGTTACAAAATAAATATTAATAACTGATCAATTCCAAGTATATTTAATCGTCTTATGATCATGAACAGTCTACTGTATGTAGTTGAAATAAATTTATACTATATATATATAATTTATACTATACCTTGCCATGACATTTTACAGTCCTATAAGCAATCTGACTAGCTATGTGTGCTTTCAATGCACGGTGAATGTTATGCTTTGATCAAGTTGTTGTATGGCTAGACTAAATCAATGTATTTTGTAACTGGATTACTACTGTAGCTACCAAAATGGCTACAGTTCTCCTCCATAGTCACATCATCAGTAAAACAGAAAAGAACACATACTGTACAGATGACAAAGCTTGAAAATATATATATTTTTAAATGTACCTAGAGGTATTACTTTAATTGACAGTTTTCTATAGGTTTTTATTTTATAATATATTACTGTGTAATATATAATAAAAACTGTACATATACTTATTTTTGTATATGAAACATTTGAGATTGTTACGTGGCGCGGTATGAAGAGATGTTTTAGTGATTATAAGAGCCCTGACGCAGGGCTTTAGAGGGGGTGAATCTAATAGAAGTTTGTGAGAGTGCTTATGATATGCACTGGAAGACCTTTCCATTTGGAGATGGCATGGGATTATTAATTAAGAAACTTAAAGGAAGCAAAAGAAAACTGAAAACACAACATAAACAAAGCTCCGCCATCTACGCTGGAATAGGCGGGGCTCTGGAAAAAATTAGATCCTCTCGGGACCTGTGCCCTTTATGAGGATTTACTGAGAGCAGATGGAGACTTTGTGCTTTGTGCACTTTAACTTAATCTGAGTGCGCAGGCTGGACTGATGCGTGCTGCTCTCTTTCTTGCTCTCTCTCTCTAGCCGGCATTTTAGACAGACAGAGGCTGGGGCTTTGCCTCCGTCTTTTAACAGCTTTGTCTGTCTGTTTGTCTGTCTCTTTGTTTCTTTGGCCCTGATACCTTTACCGGTGCTACCTAAATGATCACACGAAGTGGCGCGGTATCAGGACGCTTTATATGAACACGCTGCCAGGTGCGGCTGGTTCAGGCTGATTGCATGACAGCGGCGTTGCCTGGCAAACAAGCCGCGCCTTTGCCTGTTCAGAACTCTGTGTGGTAACAACCCGCGGATCTGCCCATTCTGAACAGTTTATGTGTGGCTCTGCCCCTCGCACAAGCCGTGTCGTTATAGAAATATCAAAAATCCTTTTGTTTTTGCAAATTTCATTGGGTGCGTTTTGCAAACAACCCAAAATATCTGTGTGTAGTTGACATGTTGCAGGAAATTTGTTCAGCTCAATGATATCTTAATGTGTACCTGGTTTTACATCAATACATGCAAGTTTGTATGAGCTATGCAGCTAGTTTTTTTCAATGGGCACTTTAAAGGTCCTGTACCACGCCCAGCGCCTACTGTAGCTGCTCTGGCGTCCTAATGTCCACAGATTCCAAACTGTGTGCTGACTTTTATGATGTTTTGAGCATGTTAAGACCCCAAAAAAAAAAAGATTACATAACTCTTAGAAGAGAGCAGAGAGTGGAAACTGGTCTTATTGGCTGTCAAGTGAGTAGCAATAAATTACAAAATAAATATTTACTTCTCATTTCCAATTACATTAAGCTGTCTTATAATGATTGAGAACACATTTTGTCTGCGATATAAATTTTATTAATTCGATTTTTTATTAGGTTTTTTAATACTGTATATACCTTAGATTTTTTATATATATAAATTATAGCTAGACTATTACAACACATATATTATATTATATCATACCCAGAGGAAATCCCCCAAGCACAGGGAGAACATGCAAACTCCATGTGCACAGAGACGGGGATCGAACCTGGCCAGCAATCAAACCCGGACTCTGGAGGTGTAAGGCGAAAGGATTTGCAATTATTGGTAAGTGTGATGCAAGTGTGATAGTTGGGTGTATCAGTAAGTGTATCAATGTACAGAAATGCACCATGTCATGAAAACTACTAGACTTAATATCTGGGATGCTGCTATCTCTTGCAGTAGGTGTAGAGCAGTCAATAAACCCAAGCAGATCACATCACCACACTTTAGCTAATACAGATGACAGTCGAGTACTTTTTTAATGAATCAGCCGCAACATCAAAAAACTTCCATTCAGTACATCTTTATTTAGAATATGGCAAGCAGATGTGATGATTCTGCTTAAATAATTATTTGAGTTGCCCCTTGCTGTTTTATGAGAATATTTCAGTGCAAATAATTGCAAACTACATAAGCTTAGAGGTGATAATTTTGTTACCGATTTTATAATTTTATAGGCTTTTATTTATGGGAATAAAGATGTATTTATATAATTTACTTTTAGTTAATCTGAAATATCAAAAGTAATCATAACAGAAAATCATATGTACAGTATGCTGTTGATTTAAATTTTCAAGAAATTACTAGTTGTTACTTTTGTAATACTGTGTGTGTCACACTTCTCTAAATACACATGTTCTACAGCTTGTGATCCATCGTCTTACCAAACACAATATGAGATTACAACAGATGTAATCAGTATTATCTCTTACACTCACAATTTTATTTTATTTTATTTTTTTGTGTGGTGGGGGGGGGATTGTTTAAACAGTATAATTGATCATGAAACCTTTTGTACTGTATATGAATAATTGAGTAAATTGTTTACGTAGTATAATTGAGCATGAAACTCATTCTGTGTTACTAAATTTTACAGAATAAACATGAACAGGCAAACCAGGAGCAAATGAAAAGCAATCATCCAGGGCAGGCTGGTGAGTAATAAGAGACTAAAGGTTTATGTGAAGTACATAGGAAAATAATTCCTGAAAACAATTACAAGCAGTAGAGAAAGGGTGCATGCTGGGAAATTTATTTATGAGATTAAAAAATATGGGAGCCAATCAGAGGTTGATTAGTTACTTTATAATATTTAATCGCTGGTGTTTGTTTTATTCTGTGGAATATACAGTACGCGGTTAGAATTTGTGGACATCTGATCTAAATAGCCTATAACTGTTGTAACACTTGTCTAGAATGCCTTGCAAACTCTAGCATTGAGATTTCCCTCCACTGGAACTAAAGTACTCAGTTTTGTTTCATCATAGCAGTGTTCCTGTGCTAATGGCCATGGGTTTTTGAATTGGCACATGCAAGTGTGCTTGTCAGATGTAAACACACTTTTGGGCATAATAATACTTTTGACTACATAGTGTACTCTGGTAATATGGTACTTTTGTTCTAAACAACATCATGTACTGAATATAATTTCAGCAGAAAATGGTTTACGACATTGGCCTACAAGTTTACTGGACATAATTAACATAATATTAACAAAATATTTAATAAGTGATAACTAATCAGAGTTTACCAGTGATTTATTATTTTATATTCACAGAAAATCCAACACTGAAGTACTTTATTTTACTAACTGGACAGACACTAAATACTCATGATATCTTCATGAGTCGGCTTAAACATGAAATCCCACAACTGCAGCAGGTGTCTACAGTGGATGAGTGTGATGTCATTCTGGCTTTTTGCCCTATTGTGTCACGAGCTGGAACTGACATTGAAGCAGCACTGAAGAAGCTTAATCAGGAATCAGGTATTCAAAAATATAACTAATTTTCAAATAATTGATTATATACTGTATACTGAATAATTTCAAGAGATTTGTTCTGAGTAAATTTCTCATTTTTTTTCTCAAGCTGACAAACCTGCGGTTCTGGTGGTGCTCCATCGTACATTTAATCCAGAGAATGTTGTACCAAAAAGCAGCAGATCTGTACACAGAGGGAATACAATCACAGTTGACTGTCTGTTCTATGACGATCAGGGATTACTGCAGTGTGGAAAGAATCAGGAGTCATTTACCAGAGTTATAAATTACATAAAACCTCAGGTACTTGTTCATTTTTACTTTGAATGTTTTTTAGATTAAACCTCAATGCATATAGTTAAGAATTTACAAATCTGTTTGATTTGTTGTTTAATATGTCTATTAATGCCTCTGGCTGTTCTTTAGACAAAAACTAGTACTATCATTTACTGTAATTGATCAGCAATTAAGCCATGCTTTTGGGTAAAATTACATTTTGATTAATTATTTGACAGAGATTGACACTGTGAAGATTTCCAACTTTTTTATTTTATAGTTAGATTTTATAGTTATACATATATTCAGTAAATTAAATGAGAAGAATATTATTATTATTATTATTATTATTATTATTATTATTATTATTATTATATAATTTTTATTTCCCAGATTTGCCCAAAAAAATTCACAGAGAAAAAAAGGAAAGCTCCTACGCAGCCTGGTGAGTAACACACTATTTCTTTTTAACATGAGCAGAATATTATTTGGCACTGTGTAATGCAGCGGTTCTGGTGAGGGGCAGATCTGCAGGAAACGCACACTATGTAACAGAATGTTCATCTAGAGAGGTGGAGAAATGCACTGGAGAGAAGAGGCCTGAAGATCAGTTGGAGCAGGATGGAGTTGTAAATGTGTGTAAATGAGAGCGAAGGTAGGGGTAAGGTTGCAGTTGGAAGGAGTAGAGGTAGGAAAGGTAGAGGAGTAAATAATTAGGGGCAACTGTTCAAAGCAGTGGGGAGTGTGGTAAAAAAGCGAAGAGGAGAATGTAGCTGCCAGACAGGAGGAGAAGAGGAAGGCCAAAGAGGAGGTTTATGGATGTGGTGAGGGAGGACAAAGAAGAATGTTTTAGAGAGAGTAAGATGGAGACAAATGGTCCAATGGCGACCCTAATGGGAGCAGACAAGAGAAGATATTTAAGCTCTAGCTGTAGTTATGTATTTTAATTTTGTTTTTAATCTAATATTGTACTTTTTGTTTGTTTGCTTGTTTGTTTTGTTAAATTGTACAGGTTCTTACTCATCGGTAAGTCAAAAACTCTGCTTTGTCACTCTGTTGATGTTAACAGCTGCTTGTCAATAAATTTAATTATAAATAATATACAGAACCAACACATCCTGTTATGAAAACACACATACCAGAGTCCATCTTTAGGACTCGGCCATCTTTGGCAGCACGGTTAGAGCAATCAGTAATACTGCAGATCACATCACCATCAACTGAGGCTATCTATAGCAAATGTTTCAACCAAAAGCAAATTCAAATTCTAATTTTATTTGTCACATACACAATCCTACACAGTACGATATGCAGTGAAATGCTTAGGCAACTGCCCTGACCTTACAACAGGGGTCTCAAACTGAGTTCCTGGAGGGCCGCAGCCCTACAGAGTTTTGTTCCAACCCTGCTCCAACATACATACTATGTAGTTTTCAAATAAGCCTTAATGACCTGTTTAGTTGGATCAGGTGTTTTTAATTATGGTTGGAACAAAACTCTGTGGGACTGCGGCCCTCCAGGAATTGAGTTTGAGACCCCTGCCTTAGAACAAGAAAGAAAACAAAAAAACAAAAAAGTTACTTATCTAAGAAGGAATAAGAAAGAATATCTATAAAGGAAATAAATATTTGAACAAAAGTAAATTTGAGAAAAATATATATAAGTAAAATTTGACTAAGAGAATAAAATAAAATATAAAATGTATGTATGGTACAAATATACATTAAATGAAGATATAAGGAAATAAGAAAGTGAGAAGAACTGTACAAATAGAAAATATTGGAATGGAGTGAACATAAGGAACGGAATGTCCAGGTGTGTGCAAATATGCAGTAAAGTGACATGTTAAAGTGGCTTGTGTGCATATTTAAAGTGTCTTATGTGCATAATGTCCATGAGTGAGCAGGTGTGCAGTGAGGACTCGTGAGCGAATGACCTGAATGTCCTGAATGTCCAGAGTGAGTGCAGAAGCATGTGTGGATGTGCAAAATGGATCAGTACTGTGTGTTGTACTGATTAAGAGACCGTATTGCCTGCATGACTTAATCGCGGATTAATTATTCAACAGAAATTGACACGGAGAAGATTTTTTAACGAAGAAGTTTGATTTTACAGTTATACATATCTTCAGTGAATTAAAATATAATAATAATAATAATAATAATAATAATAATAATAACAATAATATAATTTTGACCTGTAAGGTGGATGACAGGTGGAAAATATTATTTTCCAAGTGCTTTTTTAATCAATTAAGCACAACAACAAGAAGTTTGCTAAAGTGACCAAACAGTGAAATACAAAACAACTCCATGTAAAACTGTCATATAGTATATCCCTGCTTATAGTACGGCAAGCAAACATAAGGACACTGCATAAATTATAATTTGTGTTGACTTGTGTTGTTTTATGACAATATATAGATATTTCAGTGCTGTGCAAATTATAAATCAAAATCCAAATAATTTGAATAATAATTACATAAGCTCTAAGGTTTTGACTTTGTTAATGATTTTTTTTTTTTTTTAAGGGTTCAGCTGCACATGTTAATTATTCACAGGTATGAAGGTGTTGTATAATTTACATTTAGTTAACCTAAAATGTATTTAAGTAGTTTTGAAAAAAATAAAACTTACATTGCTTACAGTGCTATATTAGTTATTAGTTATTTACAGTATAATTAAACATGAAACTTCCATTCTGGTTTACTCAATTTTACAGAATAATGAAGCGATAAAGCGGGAGCAAATGAAAAGGAGACATTCAGAGCAGGCTGGTGAGTAAAAGAAGCTAAAATGTTACATTATTCTAAATATTATTGTTAATTTGTGTGAAACGTCTTAATGTATGTACAGGAAACTACTCAGCATCAGGTTTTCATGTATAGAGGCGAGGCAGGGTGCAAGTGCAGATGGTGGTTTATTAAAGTGGAGTTTAAACATTATGAAACAAAAATATGATGGACAAAAGAACTATGGCTAGGAACTGGGGCTAATGCTAACCAACACACACACACAAAAAAAACAGTGAACAAAATAAAAAAACTCAAAAGAACAAAACTTAACAAACCAAACAGACGCAAGAAAAAGGAACCAACTCAAACAATGACCATATATAGACAGACTAATCAACTAAGCAAGGTGGAACAATTACAAGCATTTGATGGAGGGTACATGCTGGGAAATGCAGTTATGAGGTGAATGTCAACATAAAAGTCTTGAAACACAAGTCACAAAACACAAACACCAAGGGAAAAATACGGGAGCACAGGTTGATTGGTTACTATATAATATTTAATGACTGGAGTTTTATTCTGTGGAATATACAGTATGTGGTCAGGATTTGTGGACATCTGATCTAAATATATGGCTGCCTATAACTGTTGTAACACTTGTCTAGAATGCCTTGCAAACTCTAGCATTGAGATTTCCCTCCACTGGAACTAAAGTACTCAGTTTTGTTTCATCATAGCAGTGTTCCTGTGCTAATGGCCATGGGTTTTTGAATTGGCATGTTAGTGTGCTGGTCAGATGTAAACACACTTTTGGGCATAATAATACTTTTGACTACATAGTGTACTCTGGTTATATTGGTACTTTTGTTCTAAAGTACATAGTGTACTGTATGTAATTTCAGCAGAAAATGGTTTGATCCATTGGCTTACAAGTTTACTGCACATAATTAACATGAAATATTTCTAATCAGAGTTTACCAGTGATTTATTATTTTATATTCACAGAAAATCCAACACTGAAGTATTTTATTTTACTAACCGGACGCACACTAAATACTCATGATCTCTTCATGAGTCGGCTTAAACATGAAATCCCACAACTGCAGCAGGTGTCTACAGTGGATGAGTGTGATGTCATTCTGGCTTTTTGCCCTATTGTGTCACGAGCTGGAACTGACATTGATGCAGCAGTGAAGAAGCTTAATAAGGAATCAGGTATTCAAAAATATAACTAATTTTCAAATAATTGATTGTATACCGAATAATTTCAAGAGATTTGTTCTGAGTAAATTTCTCATCTGTTTTCTCAAGCTGACAAACCTGCGGTTCTGGTGGTGCTCCATCGTACATTTAATCCAGAGAATATTGTACCAAAAAGCAGCAGATCTGTACACAGAGGGAATACAATCACAGTCGACTGTCTGTTCTATGAAGATCAGGGATTACTGCAGTGTGGAAAAAATCAGGAGTCATTTACCAGAGTTATAAATTACATAAAATCTCAGGTACTTGTTTCATTTTTACTTTTTAAGAGTTGTCAGCCAAAAGCAGCATCCTTATACCTGTATATAGACAAGATTTAGCAATGCCTCTGTCTGACCTTCACACAAAGCAAGTACTGTAGGTTAATTGATCAAAAATGTAATTTAACTTAATTTTACAGATTTACACTGACATGTACAGTAAGCTAAAAATAACATGCCCGCTGTCCTTTTTTTGTTTTCTACAGATTCAACCAGTACAGTACAAAGAGGAAAATGTGGAAACTCAGGAAACCCCTGTGCTGGCTGGTGATTAGCAAAGAAAAACATATCTGCAAATAATAACTTAAAATTATCCTATTAATATAGTCTAATGGATTTTAAATAAACATAATTTTTTTGTTTGCCTAAAGGTGCAAATGTGAATTTAAGTATTAGACGTATTATATGATGCAATATACTTCACAGAAAGTATTAACATTGATCTCCTGACTATATCATTTCATTTGCAGCAAAGAAACCATGCAAGTATTTTGTTTTAAAGAGTGGAAATACACCAGATTCTTTCATTGACAAACTTGAAAAAATGTCAGATCTGCAAGAGGTGACATCAGAGGATCGTTGTGACTTTATTCTGACTTTCCGCCGTGGTGTGTCACAAGATGGAACTGACTTTCAAAGAGAACTGAAAAAGCCTGAAAGTACTTCAGGTATTCAACACAGTTTTATTGCATATATTATTATTTCTTTTATAGTCTAAGTAATGGGTTATATGTTATTAGTTAATGTCTCATTTGTTTCTACAAACATTTTGTTACAGAGAATGATTATAAATTTAAAAAGCAGAGCAATAAGAAAGATGCCCTTCTGGTCACCAGTGCAAACCAAGCTAAGGTACCTCTTTGTTTGTCTGCTTGTTTAAGCACAGTTCCATTGTTGATCACTGGCATAATAAAGCATGGTATAATAATCCTCTGGGCTTGCTCACCAATTTACAGTATGACTTTAGGAAGCATAACATTTTACAAACATAGCACTTCCTCTTGTATATGTGACAATCTTCAAGTGTATGTAATGCACATGGCCAAAAAGATGATGTAGGATCTTTCAGTCATGTTTAGCAAGAGATGTCTACATGAGAGATCACTTTTATGTCTTATTCCTGCTTAAAAGTGTGTTTCCCTCTTTCAGCCTGATGTAGAAAATGTTGAACCTATGGAGACACAAGAAGAAGGTGTGTGTGTGTATCTCACCAACTTTGTCTGTCTGTGTGGGCTGCCTATGGTTAAGATTATTTGCATGTGTGTTTGTGTCTGGCTGTTTGTCTGTATGAGATCTCTCTCTGTCTCAACATATCTCTCTGATCATCTATGTGTCTTTTTATTTTGTTGTGCATCTGCCTGTCTGTCTCTGTATGTCTGTGTGTGTGTGTGCGCTTCAGAGAGAGAGACAAAGAAAGAGAGCGCTTGCTAGAAACTACTTCTGTAATTAGTTCTAATTAGTTCTGCTAAATGCTATAAACATACATATCTGTCTGTGAGATTAACTGCTTGTTGTTCTGTATCTCTGCCCATCCCTATGACTTTACCTGCTCCGGTTTACAGAAGCATCATTTCTGTCTATGGATTTTGGTGTTCTGAATGTAGTTCTGTTTGTCTCTCCCAGGTGGAGCATCACAGTGTGGTGACAAACTGGAAAACATGACAAGTGAAACCACACTGGAGATCCAACTGCAGGAGAAGGACGGACAACTTGAGGAGATGAGGACAGAGATCAAAAAACTGAAAACTGAGTTGGCAGAAAAAGATGAGGAGCTTAAAAAGAAAGAGAGTCTACTACACTTGTCAGAGAGACAACTAGATGATAAAGCATGTGCAGGACAAAGAGAAAGAAAGACATTTGAGGGAAATAACTCAGGAGGAAAAGAAGCTGAAGGAGGTCAAAGCTGAGTTGGACAATACAATAAAGAATTTAGAACAGAAAAAGTACGAAATGGCAAATTGTGAGCAAACATCTGAGTGAGGGGATGAAGGTGTGTGAAATCAAAAGTGAACTAGATTCAATGTAAAAAAAATAGCTGGGGGAGAAAAACAAGCAAATACAGGAGATTATACGTCCTAAATACAACCAGAGTCTTATCAAATCTGATGAATTCTAATCTTTTTAATTTATTTCATTTTTTTTTTTATTTTTTAGATTTTTAGTAGCTTTTTTGGTAATTTGAATCTTCGTGCCATAACAATAGATAACTTGTAGCCAGTTCTTTTCTCTCTGCATATGTAAAGCTTATTCTTTAATCAATGTGGCAGACGCTGTGTGTCTAAGTGCTTAATCAAATATTACAAATAATGAATAACTTCAATATAACTTTAAATTGGACAACCAATGAAGTATGAAGAATAAAGAACACTGTCTTAACGTTTCACTGTTACTGCCTATTATTGTTATTTACAAAGTTATAAATCTGTTTTAGCAAATCACCTGTTTTATCTCTAAAGGCGCCATCTAGAGGCTGTCACTGTTGGCTTTCTCTTTGATGAAATAATAAATATATATTAATCATCCTTTTTTTAAATGGATAACTTATCTACAGATTAAAAATTAAATAAAATTATCATTATATTTTTACTATTCTCAGGTTTTTGACTTTTGCAACAGAGTCAAGGATTATAAGTTACCATATCTACTTGTGTTTTTTATTTTGTTTCATTTGTTTTTCTTTAAACTGCAAAAAAAATCTTAATCAGTATATCCTGATTAAAGTTTGTGAGATAATTGTCATGGATGATGGATGAAGACAAATAGCATAGATTTATAATACTCCGTCAAGTGTATCAAACCACAATGCCCAAAAAAAGTTACACTCTAATATTTCATTGAACTGCCTTTTACTTTTATTACAGATCACCATGTCATTATATTGATAAACTTATGCAGTTTAACAGTTATAAACTGTTAACTGTAGTGCCAGCATGACGCTAGCATTTAGCTAGGTTGCTAGCACTAGCAACTACATTAACATTAGAACCTTATTAATCTCAGTGCTTGAGACAATAAAAAGCTGAGGTGTTACAAAACACTAATCGTCTACACTCAAAAAAATGCTGGGTTAAAAACAACCCAACCCAGCTGCTGGATAAATATTGGACCAACTACATGCTGGGTTAATTTAACCCAGCAAAATGGGTAAAATATTCAATCCAAATTCTAGGTCATATTTAACTATAATGCTGAGTTAATTCTACCTCACAAATAGGTTATTATTTTTATGTTTCACATGTCTATGGGTAAAACAGTTTAAACAGTTTAATTACTTTGATATACTGGTCTATTACAAAAGAAAACACTAAGTTTTGCAAACCATACATATATGCAATAAACACCCAATTAATTGTACAAAACATAGAAAAATATTTATTTTTCAAAAGCACAAGATCAGATAATACGAAACAAGTTCAACATAGACATCATTACGATACTATTACTGAGAAGCACTAATGCTTGAGAGCAGTGCTGGTCATTATCTTCCAACATCATGATGTAGGTGTACGGCCTTGACACTTCAGCCTGCTAGAGATATTCCACAATGTTGGTTCCAACCTTAGAAAGAAAGTAAAAGTTTATGGAAAAATTCGAGAGGGTTGGCTAGTATGCATATTTGTAAGATGATTACTGTTTTGTAACACCTCAGCTATTTTATATGTGTTTGCTAACGCTAGCAACCTAGCTAAATGCTAGCGTCATGCTGGCACTACAGTTAACAGTTTACACTCTAAAAACTGCTGGGTTAAAAAACAACCCAACCCTAACCCAGCTGCTGGGTCACTATTGGACAGAACGTGCGCTGGGTTGTTTTGACCCAAGTGCTGGGTTGTACCATTTAACCCAGATTTCTGGGTTGTTCATCTGACCCAACCAGTGGGTTAAATTGACACTCTTGCTGGGTTAAATGTTAAAGTGTTGGGTTATTTTATTTCACCCCACCAGTGGGTAAAATTATCACTCTTGCTGGGTTGACACATTCCATTTGATTTTTTTATTATCAAAAAAGACACAAAATGTACACAGCTTTACATAATGTAAATAGATTGTCACAGAATAAGAAAATGTGAATAAAAACATATTTTTTTTTTACCAAAATGTCAGACAAAACCATATAATCTTAAGCTGACCATTTGTTAAATATAAAACAAACACTCTGTAAAACAAAAACAAGAGACCCCTGTAAGTCTGATTTGAATTGCATTTTTTTGCATTTAATACAATGTTTAAAAAAGTTTTTATATAGAAGTTTTCAATACAAATCTTATAATGCCCACATGACAAATATTTCCCATCTTAATATTTTAAATATCTGTTATTTAACTATTACTATTTAATTTCCTTCAAAAATGACATAAAAAACAAAAATGATAAAACGTTTTTAAATATTATTGATTAAATGTTGGCTGAAAAACTGTTGTCCTCAAAAATTTAATGACACGARATGAGTACTCGTGTCCATCAATCTGATCTACAGTATGCTGGAGAAACTCCCAAGTGAGAAGATACTTCTTAACATCAATGACAAAAAAAAAACAGCCTTCACCAAAGAGTCTGTATCAATAGTGTTGCCTCCAACAATGGAAAAGGTCCGTCAGGTCCCTCTTGTCTCATCCCCAGGGCCCAAAACATGGAACAATGCTCCAGTCATCTCCATATTTTGCAGATATCATCCTCATCATGTTGGTCCACCTGTGGATTATACAGCATCACTTAATGTTGCAATATAACTAACATTTATGTTCAGCATTTTTGTTAAGGATGTACAGCTACATATGTATTTAATGCAAAACATTTTTTTCTCTTTTTAATACACAAACATACATAACGTGAACATGAATTTAGTGTATATTTCTGACACTAATTTACCTCACTATATAACATGTGAGGGATAAAAGGATACGGCGCTCCATCTTTTCAAATTCTCAACAAACAAAAGATGAATATGATATTTAATGGTGAATTTACAACTTATAATAAATATTTCATAAGTTTAAAGAAAAAGCTTGTTTTAAGGCTACAACTTATCCATGATGCTTTCTCTTTTTTGGAATAACAAAACAATATTAAATATTTGTTCCACACAATGTTAATATCAAAGCATTTATTTTAAACAATAAAATATGCTTGCTCCTACCACAAGTTACTAAAAAAAAGTAAAAATTTACATTAACTTACCATAAAACACTGAGTGCTCTGAGCATGATCCAGTCAGAAGTGAAAAATCCAGATAAACCAACTGCTGGGTCAAAAAAATAAAAATAAAAAAACATTTATATATATAAATAGACTTTCCACACACACACAGCTTTAGTGAAGATTACTAGTAATTTACCTAAAATTACATTTAGTATTTTTTTATTTGTGTGTGTGCTACAAACGCACTTTTATCATAAAATACACTATAGCCGACTGTTGGCACAGAATATTAAAACATGAACTCCCCTCACCCGCATATCAAAGTGCGACTAAAAAGGCGGAAAAGCGAATAAACATGAAAATGAGCTCCTACCACAACTACAA
>QMIH01003468.1:6113-34749 GCA_003987875.1 Clarias batrachus | reverse complement strand
CGTGACGCGACGCGGCGGCCCCGAGGAAATCGAAACGGCGTCAGGAACAGGCTGAGAGCTCGTCCACACCGCACACCTCTGCCTAGCATCCTGCTCGCCAGTCCCTGGAGAACAAGCTCGATGACCTCAGGGCCAGGGTAAAGTTCCAGAGAGTCATTCGGGACTGCAATCTCATCTGCTTCACCGAGACATGGCTGAACCCAGCGGTGCCGAACCACGCCATCCAGCCGGCCGAGTTCTTCTCGGTTCACCGCATGGACAGGACATGGGACTCGGGGAAGACAAGGGGAGGCGGCGTGTGTTTAATGGTGAACAGCAGCTGGTGCAACAGCGCGAGCGTTGTTCCTCTCGCACGCTCCTGCACACCCAACCTGGAACTATTGACCATCTAATATCATCCTTTTTATCTTCCTCAGGAGTTTACATCGGTCATAATCAGCGCCGTTTATATTTCATCACAAGCGAACACGGACACTGCCTTATGCAAGCTGCATGAGGCACTCACACAGCACCAGACACAACACCGGGATACTGCGCTTATTGTGGCGGGGGACTTTAACAACGCCAACCTCAAACGTGCAGCGCCGAACTTTTATCAACACATCACCTGCCCAACCATGGKCGAAAGAACACTGGATCATTGCTACACAACGGTCAAGGACGGCTACAAGGCACAATCTCGTCCACCGTTTGGTAAATCCAACCATGCCGCCATCTTCCTCATGCCAAAATATAAACAAAGGCTCAAACAGGAAGTTCCGGTTCAGAGCGAGGTCGCGCGCTGGACGGACCAATCGGTGGCCGCGCTACAGGACGCACTCGATGACGCAGACTGGAACATGTTCCGAAACAGCTCCGATGACGTCAACATGTTTACGGAAGCGGTTGTGGGATTCGTCGGGAAACTAGCGGATGAAATGCAAAACAGTCAACATTTGAAGTTGGGTAAATAAAATCTCATTCACTCACTCATCATCTATACTGCCTCATCCTGTATTTATGCAATACTGATATCTGATATCTGAGAAAAATGTATCTACTCAATAAATATTGGCAAATGTACTTTTAATATATCTTTTTTTAGTATTATTTGCTATTTKCAATTTTTTTTCTTCCAGATATCAGTATTGCATAAATACAGGATGAGGCMGTATAGATGATGAATGAGTGAATGAGATTTTATTTACCCAACTTCAAATGTTGACTGTTTTGCATTTCACGATATTAGCGCATTCAACTGATAAACTTTGAACATTACAACCTAGGATAAAACAGCTATCAAATGGACATGAATAAAACCCTATTTGGTTACTCAAGCTTGSGTGGTTGATGGTGTTTTGGGTTCTCGTGTAGTAATGCCTTGCTGCTCAAAAGTTACCAGTTACTTAGCTAACTATCTAAGTACAGTACACACAACAAAATAATGATAATGACAGATTCATTTGAAATACATACACAACAAAAGATGTCTCTGCTGCAAGCTTACATTAGATTACCCATTGAAAAAAATGGACCACTAGCACAAAAATGGGCTTACATTTATATTTTTGCTCAGATTAAGCAAGGATTTACAGAGGCAATCAATTTAAAGATTCTTTCCTCTGTTCCACAACTTGATAAAAACAAGCGTTCCAATAACACGATGAGTATTGAAGGGGTGAGTTAGAATCAGGACTTTAAACTGTATAGTCCTGATTCTATATTTTTAAGTATTTAAATACTTTCAAATACAGTAAAATAAAAATTGCATCTTGAACACGCATTTGCGTTTGTATACTGGGCATATCTCCAACAGCATGTGTTCCCCGTACTGAAAACGAAGTTGACTTTTTCAGTTGTTGTTGAAAATTGGTGTCTTGACGGAGGAAAAGATATTCATAGCTGACTATTTTTTCTAGGGGTGCTCCAATACAGATCAATATTTCTGATCTGGCCGATATAGAAAAGCCGATCAGATGACGCAAAACTCGCGGGACATTCTTTTTGCGTGTTGCTTAAATGGCTTCACCTGTCTGGCAATTCTATGTGTTTTGTGAAGAAGACAATACATTAGCAATCGGCAACCTGTGTAACAAGCCAATTCCACAAGGAATTCAGACATTTGAAGGTTAGTCACGTAACTGGTCCGACAGCAACGTTGTGTCCCTGGCCGAGAACAGTTGTGGTAGGACTGCATTAATTGCTAAAGATTTTACCAATTAAGACATCCATTGGTAAAAATATGTGACACAGAACATTTCCTAAAAATGCATTCAGATATGTTTGTGCATGTTTACAGTTGTCTGGGGTTACATGTATAGGTGTTACTTTGTCTTTTAGCTGTCTATAGCTGTTGTTCCATGTACTGTATACCCTCCAATCTAAAATTTGGACGATTGATGACGGTTTTGACAGMTGTTGTGAATAAGATGACATCAAACACGTCCGTTCAACTTTCATTTTGAAGCTATTTTTCAAAACGGGACGGGATKTGTCGGAGGGACGTCATTTCAACGGTCATCAAGCACCAGAATGTTTGCTGGGCTTTTGCAGATGTCTGCAACAACCTTTATTTCGGGATATCAATGCTCTTTTGTGCGAAAGAAGAGCACTGTGAAGTGATTTTTTTTGTGGTCGGGGGTGTAACTGGTGTCAAAAGAACGCACAGAAAAGCATAAACAAGCAATTGGATATCAGCAAACAAAATTTGGACCGATGCTCTAAGGAAGATTAACGTTTCTTAAAGAGAACCCTTTCTGGTCGTGAGACATATGGAGAGTATGGAATGGAAACATCTTCAATCGCCGACCAAAAAAAAGTTCAAAAGTCAACCTTCAGCTTGAAAAATTGGTACTTAGAGTTTTCTGTAACTTTCAAGGGTAAGTATTGGAGGAATATCAGTAAAAAAGGTCCAACAATCAAAGTAATAAAAAGTGCTTATTATATGGAGATGCTCATTGAAGAGCTGAAGTCTAAACTTTAGATGAAATGCACAGGATTTCTATTCAAGGGCGTTGTGATCTTGCATGACAATGCACATCTGCAAACTTCTGCCCACACAGAAGTTTGCCCACTCCAAAAACTTACAGTATTTTTGAGGTGTTAAAGTATCCTCCATATAGACCTGCTCTGTTTGGTTCCCTGAAAGAAGTCCTACGAGGATGAAAATTAACTTCTGATGAAGATGTGAAGACAGAATTCGTGGCTCGCAGCTCAGTGTAAAACATTTTTTAATGAGGGAATATGAAAACTTCTTGATGGATAGACAAAATGTATTGAAAAGCAAGAAGATGAAAAATTCATCATGAAAAATGATGAAGAATTAATTCATATGTAATTGTCTTTTGTAAAAGTTAAGTGTGGCAATAGTTTTTGTGTGTAATTTGTGCATATATATATATATATATATATGCACAAATTACACACATAAATTCACAAATAAATTGTTAAAAAATTATACAATGTGATTTCTGGATTTTTCTTTTTAGATTCTGTCTCTCACAGTGGAAATGCACCTATACTGAAAATTGTAGACCCCTCCAAGTAAGAGTAAGAGAACTTGCAAAATCACAGGGTGATCAAATACGTATTGACCTCACTATATATGTGTGGGTTCAATTCCTAACTTTGGTCTGTGGGTGTGAAGTTTTCATGTTCAACCTGTGAGTGGGTGTCCTGGATGTACACTGCCTTATGCCCAAAATCTCGGGTGATAGGCTTCAGATTTCCCATAACCCTGCACAGGATACACAGTTTAGAAAATGAATGAATGAATAGTTTATGACCATGAAAATATATAGTATATATAGTACCTAAATATTTAATTTTAAGTTTAAGTAAATTACTATTATTCTGTATAAATACTGTGCACGTAATCATTGAAATGGCTAGCTGTTCACAAAAACAACCACTCTACCCAGACATTTTTAAGCTATTCATGTGCCTGAACCCCATAGAAAATCTATGAAGTATTTTAAAGAGAAAGATGAGAGACACCTGACACAACAATAGAGATGAACTGAAAGCTACTATCAAAACAAGCTGGTCTTCAATAATGCCTTGGCAAGACCACAGGCTGATCGCCTCCGTGCCATGCTGCATTGAAGCAGTAATTAATGATAAAGGAGCCACAATGAAGCATTGGGTGCATAATGAATAGAATTCCTCAGAATTTATGAAATATTTATAAAAACGTTCTAATATTCTATTTCTGGATTTTCACAAACTGTAACCTGTATCAAAGTAAATACACAAAAGGGCTTGAAATTTTTCGTTTTATATTTAATGAATCCAAAATTAATATATGAGAGTAACATTTTAAAAAATTAATAAATAAATGGATGAATAAATAAAATTAAATCATTTTGAGCATACTCTATCTACCTATATAACTATTTTTATGAATAGGTATAATCTATAAATTTTATGTATACAACACTCATATACACACATACAGTACGCCTATTCAGAAGTGCGTTTCTGTAGTCATTCACAGGTTAATCTTTCTCATCTTCMCTCTCAGCTCTGTTGTCACCGAGTCACAAGTGTAACGTGCTTTCCTATTGGATTATTTTGCCATATCGTTACTATGGGCGTGGAAGCGACGGACCCTACGAAACCCCATGGCTTTAAATAAAGGTTTTGCTTAAGTAAATCCGAGGGATCCCGACGCATAGCAAAGCATAAATTTCATTTCATTTCATTGTATAGCCTACACATTGAAAAGGCACATACACGGCTTCTGAGCAGTAATTTATTCTCACAAACTGAGCGTATACATAACACAAATCGTTTTTTTTTATTATTTGTAAGACGCCAGAAAAAAAGCAGCGCAAATTGTGGTTTTCCAGGGAAAAGACAACAGTGTTACTTTAAACAGTTGCCTTGAAGATGACATCAGACGGATAGCGGCTTGTGATTTATTGCTRTTATTATAGCTGATACAGACTAGGTGTTTTCATTGCCGCSGATGTAATTACAAGCCATTTCATTGGAGACAGCGGAGTGAACGGGCTACAGATTCTGGGCGTCATTTTCACTTCCTTAGCTTAATGGCAGCTTGAGCGTTTGCCGGCGGTGTTTGCTACGTGGATATTAGCGGTAGGTTGCGCGCACGCATGTATGCACGTGCCTAAATTAAGACCGCTACATTCAGCTGTGTTTGCGCTAAATGTACGTYTGCTATCGCTCRTGTATTTTATGCGCAGGCGCAGCGTAGGAGAATCGATAGCAAGCAGCTTGCACGCGTATAGAGAAACTTGCAATGAGTTCTGTGATTATTTAGTAAATTATCAGATCAATTCAAGTCTGGAATTAACTCTGGATCTTGTTTCTTGTTAGTGCGAAATCATCCCATGTTGAACTGCGCCAGAGCGCGCACGCTGCACGAACTCAGCCGCTGCGTCTCCATGGTGGAAACGACGCTGCTTCGCGTGAACTGGAAACGCTGTTAGGAGGAGCAGTTAGCATGGAGCCCGACGGCGGACCCAAATCCGCTGGCGGACCCCCTATTTCCAAGTGTCCCTCCGTTTCCAGTTCACAGTGCGGGCTCAACGGGAACATTTATGAGTCTGTCAGCGAGGGCAACGTCAGTAAGATGGACGGCTCGGGCGCGGTGCGCGGTGGCAGCGACCCGAGCGCGTATCCGCCACTGTCGAGCTCGTGGCGCGCCCCCGGCCCGCGCTTCATCCGGAGGAGCCTGTGGTTTGCGGAGGACGAGCAGGCTCATGAGGCTCCTGAATACGACGTCCGGAGCGAGATGTCCACCGTGACACCGTGTCTGCGAACAATTGTAGACCGGACCAGGGGCGCTTGGACAAGCTTACAAGAAGGCTCGAGCACCGAGAGTCAGGCTGGACAAAAGGACAGCGCCACGGAAAGCACGAGCGCCGACGAAGATAATAAAGACAGGGTCGGTCCCAAACTAAACGCAGGTGCAGCAAACGGAGGAAAAAGCAGCATAAAGACTGCGAGCGAGGAGAACGAAGAAGAGGCCGAGATGAAAGCCGTCGCCACCTCTCCCAGTGGCCGTTTCCTAAAATTCGATATCGAGCTTGGTAGAGGCTCTTTCAAAACCGTCTACAAGGGCTTGGACACGGAGACCTGGGTGGAAGTGGCGTGGTGCGAGCTCCAGGTACGTAGAACCAGTACATCTAAAGGTGGTTCAGTCGCAACCTTTCCATTGTTTAGTTCTGTCCTCTACCTAAATATGCCTGCACTGTTCATAATCAATCTACTTGTTGCAATAAACAACCATTTAATTTTTTTAAAAAGGATTTAAAAAAAATTCTTTATTCAGTTGCATGAAAACACAGCAGTGATTGCTTTATCAGCAAGTTACACAATCACTGCCAAACCCTGTACCAATAAAAAAAATAAAAAAAACAGCTGTCAGCACTCTGTTCTGTGGGTCAACCAACAGCTCAATAGCAGTCCATGGTCAGGACTAAAACTTGTTAACTCTTCATGGCACTTCAACTCACAGTGATGTGGCGGCAGGGGACAGTACTAATGTGCACAGCAAAATGTCAGGTAAAAGGTACAGCTTCTATTCTTTGGCATTTTCATTAATATCTTATTAGATGGTATAGTAACGACTTTCAAACCAAACATCATTGCCTCCAGGATGAGCTCGGTTAGTGCAAAGTCAGAAAATGAATAGATAAACTATTAGACACGTATATGTTCATTTAAGGTAATAGATGAGGCCATAATTTATTTTAATTAAATTAGGAAACATGCAATATGCTGCTTCATTGTCATCAAGCAATCAGTAAGGAGAAATTATTTAGGCTGATCTGAAAACTAGAGTGAGCTCCAGAGACTTCAACCCTTGAACATCTTTGGGATGAACAGGAATATCGTCTGCATCCCACGCCTCCTTACCGGTCAGCCTTTACGGAAATTCTTGTAGCTGAATAGGCAAATCCACAAAGCCACACTTCAAAATGTTGTGCAAAGCCTTCTCAGAAGAATGGCAGTTCTTAAAACAGGGTCTGAAGTGAAGTGTTGAAAGTAAATACCCACACTGGGGCGAAGGTCCAATATCCCCAAAATTTTTGCCACAGAGTGCACTTCTTGTTCATCTTATGCGGTCAAAAATACATATTTGCATAGCAGTTAAAAGCATAATTTAACAAGAATTTCAACAAGGACAATGCAACCCAGTTAGTGAGCTATATGATAATACATATAGTTTATCATACATATGTTTGAATATTCTATGACATTGTCATATCACCCACCCAGAAGAGTGGAAAATGTTGAAAGGAATAGAGAGGTAGTGAGTAGTTGGCAGAAAATCAGTGTATTAGTTGTTGAGAACTGATTGAGACGAATATCCAGCTAATTTTTGCAAATTTTCGAAGTATTTTTCAAAACATGTTGTAAAGTTCTATAGTGAAAATGTGGACAAGGCCTAAAACATAGTGATTGTTAAAAATACAGAAGGTTCCCATTAGTAATTGTATTGTACATAGGATTTGTACATGCTGTATTGTTTTATAATGATGCTGTGCAAACACTAATGAAGCTGTTATTCATTGCTTGGTTTTACAGGTCAGCTCAGACGGAAACTAAATGTGTTTTGCCCTCAGTTTTAAACCTTTTCTAAAATTTACCTTATTAAATTAAATTTAATAAGGTATTAATTCCTAAATTAATTTCTTAATATATTAACCCTAAATTGATAGGTTTAGCAATGTTAAAGGGAGGGAAGGCATAACTAAGTATTACTTAGGAGTCCTGGGAATTTGGCCAACAACAGTTTCTAATCTTTATAATCTTTTTTTTTTTTTTTTTCTGCCTGTACAATGTGATGTGAACTCACATGATTAGGACTAAACATCTGTGTTGCTATAACGAAACAACTTTTTTTTTTTTTTTTGTAATCACAGGTGCGTGACCTGTTGAAATTACGCAGCAAGCTGTTGTTAGTAAAAAGGACTTCTTTGATAGTAACGAGCTTATAAACCTGTATACAGCCATGTTTACCAGTTCTTGGGAATGCTGCTTAGCTTTTGTTTGTTAGGAGGAGGCTAAAAAAAGTAATCTCCCATATGATGAATGACGTTGTGTCCTATCTCGGTCATGAAAGAAGTTCCTCTACATAATGACAGGCATGAGATGGCATTAAGAGACTGAGAGAATCCAAAAGCCACTGGGATCTTCAATTTTCTCCCATCTCCCAAAAGGATGCAGATAGATGACTTAGCCATGCAAAAATTGCTCCCAGTTGTGAATGAGTGTGGGAATGTGTGCATGCACGGTACCCTATGATGGAATGGCATCCTATCCAGGGGAAGTTCACACCTCATGTGTGGTGTTGAGGTTTTTCATGCACTATTTAAAAAAATGTGTCCTTTCTTCACTGTGCATTCCGCACTACACGTTCACTTTGGATGTGGCCTTCTGTAGAAGCTGAATATCTACCTTTTGGTATTGAGCACATTTTGATGTTACATTACTGACCCTGTGAAATATTGCTTTGCTGTTGTTTAAAGGCCTTTTCATTAAGGCTTGTTTAATGAAGGATGGTGCATGTTGTGCAGTCACTTTTCCCCCCTTCTTGTCTGATATTTTCGTTTGTATTTGAATCTGCTACATAATTCTTTATTGTACAGTAATCTCTGCCAGTTTATTTGCCATTGTTAGTTCTTAAAGAAGACTTTCTTCTTTAGTTTAATCTTCCTGTTGTCTCATAATAACAGCATTGCCAACAACTTTGTACTGATTGCTTAATATTACACCACAGCACAACTATGGAAAAGATAATAGATGTCAGAAGTTTATTTATTATTTATTTATTTTTCCCTAAAATGCAAAGTCATGAAAGTACTCAAACCTCTTGTAAAATAATATGATGGTGTAATGTAGTGTTAAAGGACTTTGGACATACAGTTCCCCCCCACCCCCCCACCCATTCTATTATGCTCTTTATGTTGAGTGAAACGGAGCCCTTAAATACTACTATATAGTTAAATTCCCAGCCAGGTATTTTTATGTTTTTATTTTATGTATAACGCACACGGAGGAAAGCACTGTTTGTCCTCGTGCATACGAGTTCAGAGACCCAAGAAATATCTAGTGTTACTGTGACTGATGGGAAACTGTTTCATTATAGTCACTATGTATACCATTCTGCATAAACTTTGCTTCCTTAATTTCCAGCCGTTGATGACATTGGATCATATGGATTCACAGTTTCCTGACAATAGGTCAAATGCATTTATGTTCTGATCCTTGAGCAATAGCTTCTTGTATCCGTAAGCCTGTGCCATATCTTGATTATTTAAAATCTGAAAAACAAACGACGAGGAATGTATTGCAATGCTCATACTGATGGGGTTGGTGGCTTTTGCTATGGTTGTTTGAGAGTAGATGTATCTTGTTCTTGTAGCCTTGTAACTGATCTCTTGCACTCTATCTGCCCAGATGTCGTGCTTCTTAATATAAAATCTATTTTTCAAATACAAAGGTAAATTCTATTAGACTGGGCGAAACACAGTTTCTGTCTTGCAGTAGTTTCCTTCAGCCTTGCAGTGTTTTAGTCCTGACTGAATTGCTAGTGAGAGAGTTATAAGAGCATTTGCTAGCATGAAAATTGTGTTTAAAAATAAATAAATACATTGTAGTCCTGGCCTAAATGAAAAACATAAATGGTGCATAGGAAAGCAACACATGTCCTTCACGATTTAAAACCATTATATTGCATCTGTATTTCTTGCCTGTGCCTTTACAGTATGTTCTGTGTGTACCTTTCCCATACTTTTTATGGAGTGTGTAGTTGTCGATTATGTTMATTACGTTCTGTGTAGATACCGTAGGTACCACATAGGAATGCTGCTCGTACTGATTTTGGTGCAAAAATGTTCAATATGTAGGTGTTTCATAACGCATATAGCCTGCAGACACTTGGATATTGCAAACATTAAAAAATGTAAACCATAAAAAAAAAAAAGTTTTTTTATATTGAAGATGCACCAATTTTCTTGACCTATTACGATTTATATGTATGTATTTATATATACACACATGGACAAAATTGTTGGTACCCTTCGGTCAATGAAAGAAAAACTCACAATGGTCACAGAAATAACTTTAATCTGACAAAAGTAATAATAAATAAGAATTCTATGAATGTTAACCAATTAAAGTCAAACATTGCTTTTCAACCATGCTTCAAGAGAATTATTTAAAAAAATAAACTCATGGAACAGGCCTGGACAAAAATGATGGTACCTCTAGTAAATACTGAAAATAATGTGACCAAAKGGACATGTTAATTCAAGGTGTGTCCACTAATTAGCATCACAGGTGTCTACAATCTTGTAATCAGTCATATATATATATATATGTACCACACTCAACATGGACTAGAGGAAGCGAAGGAAAGAGTTGTCTCAGGAGATTCGAAAGAAAATTATAGACAAGCATGTTAAAGGTAAAGGCTATAAGACCATTTCCAAGCAGCTAGATGTTCCTGTGACTACAGTTGCACATATTATTCAGAAATGTAAGATCCATGGGACTGTAGCCAACCTCCCTGGACGTGGACGCAGGAGAAAAATTCATGAYAAATCAAAGATGGTAACAAAAGAGCCCAGAAATACTTCTAAAGAGATCCAAGGTGAACTTCATGCTCAAGGAACATCAGTGTCAGATCGCACCATCCGTCGTTGTTTGAGCCAAAGTGGACTACATGGGAGACGACCAAGGAGGACACCATTGTTGAAAACAAATCATAAAAAAGCCAGACTGGAATATGACAAACTACTTGTTGATAAGCCACAAAGCTTCTGGGAGAATGTCCTATGGACAGATGAGAMAAAAATGGAACTTTTTGCCAAGGCACATCAGCTCTATGTTCACAGACGGAAAAATGAAGCATATGAAGAAAAGAACACTGTCCCTACTGTGAAACATGGAGGAGGCTCTGTTATGCTCTGGGGCTGCTTTGCTGCATCTGGCACAGGGTGTCTTGAATCTGTGCAGGGTACAATGAAATCTCAAGACTATCAAGGGATTCTAGAGAGAAATGTGCTGGCCAGTGTCAGAAAGCTGGGTCTCAGTCGCAGGTCATGGGTCTTGCAACAGGACAATGTCCCAAAACACACAGCTAAAAACACCCAAGAATGGCTAAGAGGAAAACATTGGACTATTCTAAAGTGGCCTTCTATGAGCCCTGACCTCAATCCTATTGAGCATCTTTGGAAGGAGCTGAAACATGCTATCTGGAAAAGGCACCCTTCAAACCGAAAACACCTGGAGCAGCTTGCTCATGAGGAGTGAGGAGGCCAAAATACCTGCAGAGAGGTGCAGAAGTCTCATTGACAGTTACAGGAATCGTTTGATTGCAGTGATTGCCTCAAAAGGTTGTGCAACAAACTATTAATTTAGGGGTACCATCATTTTTGTCCAGACCTGTTCCATGAGTTCGTGTTTTTTTTAATTTTTTTTTTTTATAATTCCGTTGAAAAGCAATGTCTGACATTCGTTGGTTAACATTCATAGAATTCTTATTATTACTTTTGTCAGATTAAAGTTATTTCTGTGACCATTGTGAGTTTTTCTTTCATTGACCGAAGGGTACCAACAATCCAACAATTTTGTCCGTGTGTGTGTGTGTGTATGTGTGTGTATGTATGTGTGTATGTATGTGTGTTATATCATGTTCAGCGTACATAAATATTTATGTAACTTTTCACTAATAGAAACAGCAATTATATGTTTATAATAAAAGTATTCATTATTTATTGGGACTATTAAACTATAAAAACTTTTTTACATTTTCTCCAAAACTGCACAAGGTTACACGACTTTTGATCACAAATTTCAAAATAAAGTTCTCCAAGTTACTGAAATACTTTATTATTATTATTATTATTATTATTATTTAATTTTTTTCTTTTTGTAAAAATAATAATGCTATAACCCAGGACAAAGGCCCAAGACATGCTATGTCGGCTGGCAGCATATTTTTAATGAACACTACCTACGCCATGAACCTCCCCCACAGCACACATAGAAAATTAGCTTGTCATACAAATGTTTGCGGATCTTACCGATAAGGCATTCCTTATGTAGGTCTGTGAGAGCCGTTACCTGTGATTTGTTTGCATTATGTGTGTCTCCATAAATATCAGCATATACTTTCATATCAAAATGGCTTTCCGCTTTGACCCACATTCAGCATCCATGTGGCTGCCATCTCATTCACATTTCCCAACTGTATATACCTAATTCTATTATCTCAGTGCAGATTAAACTTTTGCATTACTATGTGGAAAAGACTCACTATCTGAAGAGAAATGGTCTTTCATTATTGCTTATGTGTACTAGCAGCAGTTCATATTGTTAAAGCCTGGCTAAGGCCTATTTTACTATATTTTATGATTAAAATGCAGTTCAGGCCTGATAAATGCTAAAACCTTTAGTGCTAAATTAGAATCCATGTTTAGTCTTCTGTATTGTTGCTGGCTTTTAAATGATTGATCATGACAAGCTCTTCAGGTTTAGAGGACTTGTCCCATAGGCAAATTACAGCTATGGATCATGTGTGTGCCTGTTTTTTGGCCGTTGACATTTGTTCTTCGTTCCTTTCTTAAAAAACTAAAACTTGTATTGAATCGCTTTAATTATGCTAATCATGCTTAATTTTTTTATTATAGGGCTTTTGTTTGCATTTGAACATGGATTTTCATGACAAGAAAAGATTTATATAATGATGTCTGTTTAGTTGTATTTCAAACTGTATACACCGATCAGTCCAAACATTAAAAACCACCAAGGTTTTGAGTTTCTGCTGTGCCACCGGGGCAGAAATGATTATGATCACACACATGGACTGGACATATAGACAGCCATAGTAAATATAATGGCAATTTTGTCACCAACAGTGTCATATAGAACACAAAGAGTGTTCTATATGACACTGATTGCTCTATAAGCTAGAGGCCAGCTGCATCCTATTTTTATTGATTCGGCTGTTTATGCAGCTTTTGTAGTTAAGTAGCCAGATAAGTGTGAAATGATCATGACTACTCATTTGCCACAAGACACCTTAAGATGATATAATATGATTTTGGCTCTGCAGAGCCGCTGTGGTGTCTGGTACCAGAACGTTAAAATGCTAGCAGATCCTTTGGATTATTTATGTTGCTGGGTGGGACGTCTGTGGATCAGACCTRTTTGTCCAGCATATCCTGTGGGTACTCAATGGGATTGGAGTCTTGGCAGTATTGAGGCCATGACGGTGGCCTTAGGCTCCCTGCCTGCCYGGCCCAGTGCGTGGCAGGTTGTGGTGCACTGGATGTTCTGGTGCCTTTCTATCGTGACCAGCACTGACACTTTTTTTTTTTTGTTTGGTTGTTTGTGCTACATTGACTTTTCTGTTGGATTGGACTAGACGGGCTGGTCTTTGATTGCCATTGCGTGGGTGAGCCTTGGTGCCCTTGATCCTATCACCAGTTTGTTCGTGTATAGTGTTATTCAGTTGACCTGTTATGTTTTGAGTGACCAATATGTTGAATTTTAACATGACCTCCAATATGTACAACGAAATTAGCAAAACATTTAAAATAAATGCATGTTTTTAATGAGAAGTTGTGGCTGTCTTCTGTGCTATCTGGTTCTGTTGTGCCTTCACAAGAAGGAAGGACTATATGTACATCAGGTGCAGTGTTCAGTCGGCTGATGGAGCACGGAATCCCACGTCGCACACAAATGTAGTTTTACAAATGTAGACCACATTCTTTGCTCAGCACTGGGGAGTCACCAGAGAGGYCATTCCACAAAAATGGGAAATTGTTCCAATTTTTCCAGAGTTTTTAACATTCTGTCACAGGTCGGCTGCAGCATTTCATTTCTCTGTAGGGATTATGTTAAGGATAAAACCTCAGAATAAATAGCATTACTTAAGTTTTTTAATTTTTTTTATTAGTTTCTTAACTTGTCTCTTATTAAAGTCAGCAAACTTAGTGAAAAGTAGTGCATGAAATTCTGTTAGTCAGTCAAAGTGTGCCTCACGTCAGACTGSCGACCGGTGTGTTTATTCACAGTGGGCGGCATGTAGACACATGGGGTTTAACATCTGCAAGATTTGTTCATACAATAAATTTATTAGCATTTAGCAGCTTCACCTGGGCTAATCAGGCATAAACTGTTCTTGGTTGTAGCAACATAATACGCTTTACATAACACAAAGCCCCTGGAGGGAGTTCACATGGTGCTTCGTTTTGTGGTTGACTGACCTGCATAATGTCCAAATGGCATACTATGTTTGCATTTGTTAATGCAGCACGGGTTGCCATGAGTTGAAGGTCCATTATACCAGAGTAGTCTTGACGGCTTGTCTTGATTTTGTCTTCTGAAAGAATTTTTTTCAGGCTTCTTTGCATACAATACTTAAGCTTAAGCTATTACAAAGATACATGCCAAATGGCAATTTCACATGACATCACATCAAGTGTTACACAAATTGTGTTCACCACTCTTAATGGTGTAAGTCAGTTTTTAGGGCTGCATCTTTTAATTGCTTCATTTTGCATTTTGATGTCTCTTTCTGAATTTTAATATAAAAAAATGACCAATATTTTTAATAATCAATATAATAGTCACCTATATTAACATAATGTCATGATTGTGTCAATGTCAAATTGGCAAGCTTTGGTGATAAAGTAGTTATTTTTAAACTAACTGTTAAGTAAACCCGCTTAAAATAGCGTCTTAAAATGCAAACTAAAATGGAGCATCTCACTGAATGCATGCTTTCCATTGTGGAGTTTACTATCTTGCCGTCCTGTTAGAAACTACTAAATAATGCAGTGATCCCCATGAGTCCACTGGAAAGCCTGTGTAGGGTGGGTGAGAGTGAGAAGAGGAGAAAGTGGGGAGGGCCAGGATGGAAGGATTGAGCTGTGGAAAGAAAGAAGGAGGGGAGGGAGACAAGAAGAGGAGCCAGGGTGCGTTTAGAGCATGTGGGGACAGCTTAGGCAGGTCCGCGCAACTGATTGCGAAAGGCTCTCTGCAGCATTGCATAATTTATGAGCTTCAGGATCAACCAGTGTCAGAGCGTAACCACACACTTGGACTGAACACACAGACAACCATAGTAAATATAATGGTCATTTTTTTTCACCAATTTTTCAGAGCTTTCTATTGGACACTCCACCTAGACACCAGCTGCATCCTATTTTTATTGATCTCTTCAGACGTTGTGGTCGAGTAGCCAACTGAGAGTGGAATATTCATGAATACTCATTTATCATTTGCTAAAAAACACCTAAARACAATTTGATCTGATTAGGGTAAATGCCAAGCATTACATATGGAGGAAACCTTGTCATGTGGACAATTAAATTTCTCCAGTAAAGGCCAGTGGCAACATGATGCTCAGCAGCAAAGGTCTTGAAAGAATTAAGTGAAACTTTAACAGATTAGTCCTCATGCACTTGCAAACAATGGCCACTGCTGCTCTCAGTCTCAATATATTCCCAGATTTTCTCACTGACTTTTTGGTAACATATTTCAAAATAAACGTAGAATAGTGAATTCATTTTTAAAATACTTTATTTACTTGAGATTGCTCTCATAYTCTGGATACCCAGAGATGTAATCTGACATTTCTCATCTGCCCAAGCTGAGCTAGAGGCTCCTCAAAGAGGATTTGGGATAGATCCCCAAATTTAATTGTGCCAGGTTTTGTAGCGTCATATCCCAAAAAAATGTATTTCACTGTCAATGTAGTAATCATATGATTTTAAGTAAGACACGACTATGAAGAATACAAGTTTTGAAAAGTCTGTTCTTATGKTAGTGAAAGAAAAGAATAGTTAATTTATGCTACATTAATGTTTATGATTAAATAATGCCATACTATCTGTCTTTATAAATGCATTTATCATCTGAATGATGCCAATTTGTGTTGCAGAATACTTCATTATTTAGTTTTGATGCACTATAGCTAACATACATTTTCTTTTTTACCACTTTGCGTAGGACCGGAAGCTGTCAAAAGTAGAGAGACAGCGCTTCAAAGAGGAGGCTGAAATGCTGAAGGGTCTGCAACATCCAAACATTGTACGGTTCTATGACTTCTGGGAATCTCTGCTCAAAGGGAAAAAATGCATCGTTCTGGTGACAGAACTYATGACCTCAGGGACATTAAAAACGTAAGTCAGGATCAGAATCCATTGATTCTTTGCAAGTCAAGGCCTGAACTGAGTAATGCCATGCATTGGGTGAATAAAGGAAATTTAACAGCTGCTACTGCTGCTATTGATGACCGTGAAATGACAAACAAGGTTTCGTCTTTTTTGTCATTTAAATGCTGGTGTGATGAATGAATGAATGAATGAATGAATGAATGAATGAATGAATGAAAAACAAAATAAATAAATTTAAGTAACATCTAAAGTAGCAGGCACTACTCACATTGAAGACATCTGATACATGGCCCAGTTGAACTTTGCAGACAATAGTAATATCAATATGTCTGATCTGTTTAGACAAAATGCCCAAGGGAACCAGTGTTGTGCGCTGATGTAATAAAGGTCCACAATAAGTTTATTTATGGAGCTCCCATATGTTCCCAAGACCAACTTATTTAATCATGTCCATGTAGAGATACATGATCCATTATGTTGACTGTGGATATACATATAATAGTTCACTTATTATTTATTAGAGACCAACAGAGAGGCTGTTCTCTATAAGTTAGGTGGCTGGCTCTATTGAACAGTACATGCTGTATTCAGCCTTTTGGTGCAACTAGTAGTAACGTGATTAAGGGTTTCTTTTGTCCTTGCTAGGAAACAACCAATGAATATTGATTTTTATTTATTTATTTTTTAATGGGGGCAAAGGCAGATTTTTCTAATGATTTTATATTTCTCTCTACAGCTATCTGAAGCGCTTCAAGGTGATGAAGCCCAAAGTTTTACGGAGCTGGTGTAGGCAGATCCTAAAAGGCCTGCATTTTCTCCATACTCGCACTCCTCCAATCATCCACCGGGACCTGAAGTGTGACAACATCTTCATTACAGGTCCAACGGGCAGTGTGAAAATTGGAGACTTGGGCCTGGCTACACTTAAGAGAGCTTCATTTGCGAAGAGCGTCATTGGTGAGATACGAGTGCATTGCATGAATAAGGATGAACAATCCACATAGGATAAGTAGCGCTTACTGTTGTAGCTATTTGACTGGCACAGGTGAAGAATATTGCTCTGCTATAGTGTGACATTTATAGTGAGTGGTCCAGGAGTAACCAAGAACATGTGTTTTCGCTTGAGAAAAACTATTTGCATGCATTAAACAGAACGAGTTGCATTTTTATGGTTTTGCAAATTCATGTCAGTGTTGTATTCACATTTTAAAAAGCTTTCATATTCACAGTTATGGGTATTCAAGTATATCCTGTAGAGCAGAGCTGGCTTATTTTCCCCTTTTTTTATTACTGTTGTTTATATATTTCATTTGTTGCATTTTTTTTTAATGCTTTATATAAAACTTTGTTGAAACTCACAAGGTAATAAACAAGTATTTTTAGCCAACTATTCAAGCCACTTCAACACCATAAATATTAATACGAATAAGGATGCCTCATCTGCAGGCAAACACTGTAAAATGTAATCTTTCTACATGAACGTTGAATGGAGTATTAAAGTGATGATGGCAGATCCTGAACTGTGTCTTTAGCATGCCGTTTCAGAAAAATTATTCCCTCGGTTCAGGCACTCCAGAGTTTATGGCTCCAGAGATGTACGAGGAGCACTATGATGAGTCGGTGGACGTGTATGCCTTTGGCATGTGTATGCTGGAGATGGCCACATCAGAATATCCTTATTCGGAGTGCCAGAATGCAGCCCAGATCTACAGAAAAGTTACTAGTGTGAGTCCATTACTGATACCAATCCCAATCTTGGATACTTTTCATCATCATTTATAAAGTATTCTATTTTATGTGCAAATAGAAAATTGGCTTTAAATTAATGTGCAAAATTTTTGTTGTTGCATAACCTGAATTGTTGAGCCTACTGGTATACATGCTGGCAATATAAACAGTATGTACCATTTAATAACGTTGAAAATTCCTAAAATAATACAAAGTGCGAATCAAGCAGTGGGATTATTTTAAGGGTGTGAAAACATTATACCAGCTATTTATGCAGGCATGCACTGCTTTATAAAGACATTGCCACCAGGTTGAATACTGCAGGTACACGGTTTCGTTAACTTACTCTTTTGATTATTTATTCTTTCCTTCATCTATTTTGCATCTCACCCTCTTTCTCATTTGGAAGCATTGTAGTGTGCTGTATGTGTAGTGTTCTTTTATTCKCTAGCATTCTGACTGGAGACTGGTTAGGCTATTCTGCATGTTAAAATAAATTTGGTTGTTACATTTATCTGTCTATTGGATTATTTTAAATTTGAGCCCATCTTAAATTGGATTCTGCCTTACAGTGGACCACCAGCTTTTTTGTTTTTTTTGCTTTTTTTTTTCCTATTGCTATCCCTCTTTTAGGTAGAATATGTAGTGAAACAATAAGCAGTGCAGTAAACACTCTGTTACAACATGGTAATGGGAATCACCAGGGACCAGCTGATATAATATCACGATACCCAAGTGCGATTCGATTTACAGTTTCATGATTTCCTTAATATCGTAATACTGTTTCTTTTTTTAAGTACCTTTTATCAGCTGTTTTACTTGATGAACTGCACAGGTATCGAACAMTATTTATTCTTTTCACGCAAAGAGTTTCCACAGGAAATATTGACTGTGCATAAAAGGCATCCTTGTTTCAAAATCAAATTTTATTTGTCACAACAGCCATTAGGTTTTATTGTGCGTGTTGGAGAATGAGTGAGAATAATAATAATAATAATAATAATAGTTTTTTCCATCTGAAAGCTGGTCTGTCATCTAATATGTTGCTTTATTTACAACCATGCAAATATTCTTCTGTAATGTTATTTTCTACTCTTAAGTTAATGTTGATTTTGTAAATAATAATGCAGGCATAATAATATAACAAATTTGCACTAACGATATGATGCTAAGAATTTTGCACAGTACTACGCACACGTCTATGTTTATTTTTGTTATTTTCAACATTGTACATTAATACTAAAAACATTAAAACTACGAAAGAACAAGTATAGAATTGTGTAGTAAAAGAATTGTGTTTAAAAAAAAAAAAGTTGTACAAGTGTTAAACAACCCAGAATGTTTTATATTTTATATTGTCCAAAGTAGGTACATATAGCCATGTTGATAGCTTGGCAGACGCATGGCATTTTTATTTATTTATTTATTTATTTTTAATCAGATTCACAAGGTAGTCACCTGGAACGGTTTTCAATTCACATTTATGCTTTGTCAAGAGTTAATTTGTGACATTTAACAAATAGGAATTTGTCTTTCTAATTAGGTTTAGACCATCAGTTGTCTTGTGCAGAGAAAGGGCTGTGCGCTCTGTACCCACCCTATTTGTGCCTCTAATATATGTGCAACCGCTGTACAAATCTATATAATGACGAGAAACACTCAGTTAAGTAAAGATAAAGAGAGAGTACATCGTTATTTTAGGAAATATAGGTCAGTCCACTGGTCTCAAGAACTTTGTATCCACAAAACCATCAAATGCTGAAGTGAAACTGGCTCTCATGAGGATCGTTCCAGGAAATGTTTTTTCTTTATTTTTAATTTAACATTGTAGAATATTAATAAAGAAGACATAAAATTCATGCCAGAACAAATATGGAATTATATAGTCAACTAAAATTTGGAAAATAACCCAGAATATCACAATCTTAAATAATAATTTTTAAAAAATTGGCATCAGTGTGGCGATTCCAGAACTGGTGGTGATGTTCCTTGTAGATTTTCACTCTGTTTAAACACGCAGTGAGAAAACAAAGCCTACTGTGTCTAACATTTTGCCTTTTTCTCTTTTTTTGGCAACTTAATCACATTGTTTATTAAAAAAAAAAAAATTGGTCTTTTTTTTGTTTGTTTGTTTGTTTTTTGTTTTTCCTTAGGGGGTGAAGCCTGCAAGCTATAACAAAGTCAAGGACCCTGAAGTCAAAGAGATTATTGGCGAGTGTATTTGCCAGAAGAAGGAAGAGCGGTGAGTGGTGTGTGTTTGAGTGTATGTAGGTAAGGCAGACAGAAAAGGGGGGAAAGGGTAATAAATGTTGGCTGGTTTGCTCTTTTCTCTACCCATAGTGGCCATTTTCCTATTTTATCCAGTAACTTTGGAGTTATTCACTTTTCTACACTATGGGCACTCTTTCACACTATCCAGTTTCATTATATCTGCCACGAACAAACCCTTTTGCTTACATAACACTTCAGTAAAAGATAGCGAGGGGAGTATTGGGCCATTATTTGGCTTGGTTGCATATCTCTGTGTCCTTGTGCAGGACAAATTTGTGAAGACTGTATTGTAGAAGTAGGTGGTACTTAGTTACTCGGTTTAAAAAATTTTTTTAGTTTTTAAGTTATCTGTGGCTCTTGCATGTTCAAGCTACTTCTGGTGCATTAGTACTATTTTATATCATTGTGATGACACAAAATACATGAGTCAACAGCCACATCAGCATTGCTGGGAACATTGCCAAGTCTCTCTAAAAGATGTCAATTTAGCAATACTGTATGCTAATTTTTTCTTCTGAAGCAAAACCACATGGGTCAACGTCTGCCAAAAGCTTAACACAACAAATCTTATTCGCCACTTAAGAACAACGCAGCATGAATAATTTGACTAAGAAAAGTTATCCACAAAGACGGCAGCGAAATTCTGTAAGTCAGCCCTCACTCGACCACCTACAGTACAGTATAGCACTAAAGAAGCTCAAGACTTGCTCTGCAGAGGATAAAAAAAGGCTAAAACCAGCATCACAAAAATAATTAAGATCGAAATAAAAAGCAGTAACTAGCGTTGGCTGAGGCAGCCCGGGTTTACCTTGCCGCTCCATGCAGGTGGGCCGACTGTGAGCGACTATTTAGAACTGCGGCACACATCTGGATTAAAGGAGAGAAATAGACGGTCTCTTACAGATGCAGAAATTCTGACATTTATTAAGAAATTCCTGCCCTCACTGTGTACTATTCAGCAGCCATGGTTGGCTCGCCAAATACAAAGTGACTTATTTAAAAATGTTCACCAAAAATGCAGAGTTTTAATTTGTTCTTTATTGACGCACCTTWGTTCCATGTGCTTCATGTTATAATGGGTGAGTATAGCAGTATTTCTAGTATAGCATATAGGAGTATAGCATTTTAGATACACATTTTGGCATGTGTGAGAGCCCCTTGATGCTAGTTAAGGAATGGAAATATTTTGCACTTTAGTCAAGCTATTCTATTGAATTTTCTTTATAATCTATCTGAAATCTATCTCGGATCCTAATTTTATTAGCGCACTGCTRTTAGGATACTTATTTTTATTGCTATAAATAGTAAATAAAAATCCTCCACAATRAATAGAGCACTAAATGGTAGATCCCAATAACCCGCACACATCCATTGATGTGACTGCCCAGCTAAGATCACTCCAAAGGCGCAACATAGAATGCTAAATGAAGTAAAAAAACAAAAATGACCCTTAACAGTAAACAAGTCTTAAACAGGGATCAGGGATCATTATTTAGGGATGCTTTGCTGCCTGTGACCCTGAGCTGCTTACCATTTGTGTAGGGGAAAATAGCCTCAACCCAATAGAGATGCTGTGGAATGACCTCAAGAGAGCTGTGCACATGTTCAATAAAACAGACATAAAACAGTCATATCCTTTTATAAGCTTAGAAATGTCATTTGTTTTTATTGTGACTTTGTTGAAAATCTGAACACGTTTCATAACCAATTTATGCAGAAAACCAGGAATTTGCAAACGGCCCGCTTACTTTTTCTATGGCCATATTACAGCAGTGCTCGCTATTTTGTATAACCGTGCTCTTTATGAAATTTTTATACCGCAACACTGTTAAATCCTTAAARCTTGAAGGGCCAGAGGATRTTTTTTTTCTGTAACAGGACAGATCTGGCCATAATCCAAATTCTAGTTTTGCATTAACATAATCCTCCAAATGTGAGGTCATCATTTCAGTAGTAACTCCTTCACAAGGACTCGTGTGATGGACACTGCATAAGCTAATGCAAAGGCTAATAAGAAGTGGGGGAGGTGGTGTTTGGGGAATGAAGTCAACGGAAAATGGCTTACCATGACACTAAAATGATGACCCTGTGTCTCCTTTTTTCAGATACTCTATTAAGGACCTCTTAAATCATGCATTCTTTGCGGAGGACACAGGCGTGCGAGTGGAGCTGGCTGAGGAAGATGACGGAAGGAAGGCCTCCATTGCACTCAAACTGTGGGTGGAAGACCCTCGCAAGTTGAAGGGCAAGTACAAGGACAGCGGTGCCATCGAGTTCACCTTTGATCTTGAGAAGGAGGTGCCTGAAGGAGTGGCTCAAGAGATGGTGAGCAATGTTCTTTCAATTGATTGCAGCAGTAAATTTATTATATAACTGCTTTTCTGATTTGTGCCAGTTTGCGTGGTATTATGAGTAACAAATGCATAACAATAACTCATTTTATTACCTGCACATGATACTGGATGCTCACCCCATCCCCTGTCTTTCTCTTCTTCAACCCTCATGGTATCTGTCTCGCAGACTGACTCCTGAAACTGACAGTACCACTTTATATGCATGGTTAAATGAACTTGTAATTTAAAATCAGATTGACTGATCAAAATTGAGCAAGTATTTCACGACATTTATGCAGTTGATTCAATTTGTGTTAGTTCAGTCTTCCAGGATCTGTATGTTCCCTGGACATGATTGACCCAGATTACTTCAAATCTTCTTTCTGGATCTATTTTTAGTAAGGTAAATCTACTGAATAGAGCAGGTGCATAGCTGCATTGCATACGAAAGCAAAATGAAATCTTACACATTTCCAAAAGTATTATAATCTATAAACATTCTATCAGTTTGTATTTGCGTATTTACTGTTAATTAGGTAGATGCATAAATCATATGCTGTGGTTTGGGGAGCAGGGAAATATTTTCTGAAGAAGGTGAAGTCGTGTGTGTGTGTATACAGTATATCTTGTATGTACCGTGTGAGAGAGAGAGAGAGAAACAGTGTTATTAGTTTCACTGTTTTTTATTTTATTTATTTATTTATTTATTTTTTAATAAGCATTGGGCTCAGGAATGTGTAGTATAAAGTGATATTTTTTTTTTAGCATAAAATAGGTAATATAATGAACTAAATTTTGTTTCATTTTAAACAACTACCTAAACCTGACTGGTGCAAAATTCCTGCATTTTTACATTTTTTGCTCATTCTTCCTTACTGCCTCCKGCACAGTTAAGATTCTTCAGTTGTCTGATGCTTTCGAGGTCATTCTACAGCATCTCTCTGGGTTTGAGGCCTTGGTTCTGACTGGGCCAGTCCGAATTAAGTTAATCTCAAGTTATTCCAGAATAGATTTACTTTAGTCGTTACGGCATTACGTCCTGCCGCATTACCCAGCTTCTTCTGAGCTTCAGATTGCAGACAGTCACTCTGATGTTATCTTTTATGATGCATAGATAAACTTTGGAATTCATTTTTTCCTCCACAATGGCCAGAGGTACAGGTTCAGAGGCAGCAAAGCAGACCCRAATCATGATGCACGYTCCACCAAACTGTACTTCAGTCTTTCGATGATGTTTTCATGTTTTCATGTATGCAGTTCTATTTTTATGCCACATGTATTGATGTGAATTCTATCTTCATTTCATCTGTCCAAAGGGCATTTTCTCAGTAGTGGTATAGTGAACCATAGTTCCAGTGAATTCTTCAAAACTTTAGCTATTAACTGTTTAGGGTTTAGGGTTTTTTTTTTTTTTTTTTACTTCATTCAGCATTCAGTGTTGCACCTTTTGCTCTTGATTATAGGTATTTTTTTCTTTTGGTGTATGTATCAGCTGATGCTGCAATGTGAATAACACACTGACACTGAGTGTTTTTATTAGGAGAGTAMGCTCTAAACCACACCTCCATTMACGTTGCATTTATTGGCCTCCAGGTTTGCAAACCCCTGACTCCAGTTGCCATTTGGTGACATCAGAAGCCTAGTGTTTCACTTACTTTCTCTTCCATCACTTTATAGGTTTGATGGGAGTGTTCAGTAAAGATATAAAAGATCATGACTTTGTTTCATCACCTCAGAAATATTGTTTTCATATTTCAGATTATATTTCATGACTAATTGAAAACCAGGAAACTGCAAATAGTTCAGTTAAGTTTYCGAAACTTAAACTTTTCTATATAGGCGATGCAACAAGGTGTAAGGACAAAATGCAGGTTGTAACCTGAGCCAGTCTTATCTAAAGCAAGACCGCCTTATCTAGAACAARCCCTGCCAAACTGGCAAATTCCTTAGTTTGTTTACATGCATAAAATTCCAAGGAGGTCTGCCAGATATTTTTCTCCGTGTAATCACTGCTGTAAATTGAGACTTCATTAAAAAAAGAAAAGACCATTACCTTAAAACGAGACATGTTTGTACCTATACTTCCTTGAACATTGTGACTCGCACACACTCGCAAAACTTCACCTCACACGCTTTGCCCATGTTTGTGATAGTCATCTAGGTTTTTTCCCTGCTCCTCTTTTGTCTGTTGTCTGAACGGTTACTTCCCTGTCTCAAATAACCTCTACACTACCATTTTTTCCTTGCCACATCATCTTAACAAAATTATAATGAGCTCTGTCAGTTGCATATTGATTACATCAAAGTAGTAGTTGAAATGCTTCTGCACCACAGGGTTTTATGTTTAATGAGTCCACAGCTTGAAACAAAATCTATTCATGTATATGTTGAAGTTGACAGCATGGTCAAGGGTTCGGGTCTGTGGTAGACTGGTTTCATCCCCAAGTCAAAAGACAGTACTGTAGATCAGGCTATTTGGTCTTTCCAAATTCTCCCTTGTGTGTGCCCTGTGATGATTAGCATCCCATCCAGGGTGAACCCTGCATTGTTCCCTGAGTCTCCGGGCCTCCTGCGACCCTGTATAGAATAAACGGTATAGAGAGTGAGTGAATGAGAGTGATCAAGCTGAGTACATTTATGACCATCTTCAGCTTCTCAACTTGTCATACTAGGATGCAATCTTTTCTCCTTTCCCTTTGAAAAATGATTACTCAAGTTCTATATTCTTTTATAACTGGAATATTTTTCTCTCCTTTTGTTATAATATGCCTTGCTACAGAATAGCTTTTGTATGTATTTTATGTACTTTTTCTGTTCTTTTTTTTTTTATCTTATTCTGTCAGGTTGAATCAGGTTTCTTTCATGAGAGTGATGCAAAGATAGTGGGTAAGTCCATCAGGGACAGAGTGGCGTTGATAAAATGGAGAAGAGAGCGCACCGTGTCCTCAGCCATGCAAAGTGACGTGGGTCAGACAGCGCAAGTCCAGGTATCCCTTGGCTCTGTGCCCACAGTGTGTGAGCCCATCTGCCCATTAGAGGCTGAGGAAACTGAGGCAGAACAGCATGCCAATCTGGGGCAGCTGAGCAGCAGCACTACCTCTGCTACATGTGAGTTTTAAGCTTTTTAGAGGGCATGAAGACGCGTTTTAAACGTTTATCCATTACAAGGCCCCTCTCTTTCTCCATGCTTCTTTCTAGCTGACAGTGGTATCGGCTCTATCATATACTCTGACTCCCACAGCAGCAGCTTGCACAGTGTCATTTACCCGTCACTGCAGGAACCTGTTTCCACAGCGGTGCAGCAGGTTGGTATCCTTCTTTTTGTAAAAATATTGCTAGTGACTTKATCAAAATCACTTTTATATGAAAAAAAAAATCCATATACATTTTGCCATTTACAAATAAAAACACTACACGGCAAGTAATTATTATTCTTTAAATATATTCAACTTTCAAATATGATGCATACTCCTTTCTTCATGAGTTTAAGTTTAGATATTTTTATTAACATTTTTTACAATTCACACCCACCAATCAAACCATTTYAGAAGTATAATAATTTTATTTGTCTGTTTGCCTGGCTTATGTGTGTTTTGTGTTTTTCATGCTATGTGGTGTTAGTATCATGTGACTGGCCCTGTATTGACACCACATGATCATGATCTCGAAGTTTGGCGTTACTCCTATGGAACTGGGTCTAGAGCCGGTTTCCGTCGCCAGAGCACTACTGTGATTGACACAATCAGAGAGCATCCAGACATCCAGTCCGTTTTTCAGCCAATAAGTCCCGACTCCAACCCATCACCCCGGTTGGAAGTGAAAGATTYTTCCACTCCAAAGTTATTGCTTTCTCCATTRCMRTTTGATACACGACGCCATAGTGACTCATCAGTGGTGTTCTCACCTGACRGAGAGTTAGACGACATTCTGTCAAAATCCTGGAGCTGTCGACATTGTCTAAATCATGCGCCTCTAACACCACATCCCTTGTGCACAACYTGCCGCTCACATCTCTTATCCAAGTCTAGGKCAAGAAAAAGCACCAGCCCATGTACTTTACTCCCCTCTCCATGTAYATTTCATGGCCAACCTGCATCTCCAACTGGACTCCTACTTGGAGTAAGTGGGCGAAGAGGCTCTGTCAGTGAAAGCTCTGATTTGTCGGAGCTTAACAAATCCCTGGAAAACATCACAGGCCACAAACATATTCCAAATCCTGCTTTACTAAGAGTCCCATCGACGGTATTCGAACCAGGGCCATGCCGGGCTGTGCGTAGTTATGGTGACGAGCATGAGATGTTGGAAGCTCTGAGTGTTGAGCAGATGCCAAAACCAGCAGTGCATCGCAGAGCGAGTGTGTGCATGGGTGACTGTACTTTAATGTTCCCGGTAGGTTGGATAGCTGATGTAGATTTGTTTGTGGTTATAGTGGGCACTATGMTTTTGCAGAAGGAAAACCTGCTCATGGTGCTTTTAGCGGGTTTTTTGCATTTTTCCAATCTCCCTTTTTTTCTTATCTATTGCAACCTGGTGCTGCTTGCATATCATATTTTACCCCATATCTCTGTAATTCCAGTTCAAATCCGTTCCTTACTTCTGCTTCTTTCCAAGGACCTTGCCAGGCTTATCCACTGCGGATACATGAATTCCAATCTAGCGTACCTTTCCTGACCTTCAGCTGCTTTCTCATGGAAAATAACCCACCAATCCAGTTCTTTCTAAAAAGCTAATGCTAAAATGTATACCTTTTTGAAAGTATTTCTTGTATTGCTGGTTGATACTTGCCTCCTAACTTAACTTCTAAACATTTTGACATCTCTTRTTGATCACTGTGGCTTTATCAACCTTTGGATGTGAGACTGGGCTTTTCTTGCCACTTTTTATTTAATAATTTGGGTAAGAAATCATTCAATAGTAAGTGCTATTGTGTAATTCTTTTTAGTATATTGAGAGATTGTGTAACYGTTTTTGCTTCTCTACTCTGCAGTCTAGCACTCTGGGTCTTCAGAGCCAGCCAGCACCAGCTGCATCCCTGCAGGTGGCAGGCCATGTGCTCCAGCCATCACAAAGTTATGTGCCAGCAGTACCAAACAGTGTACCTGTGCAGCCTAGCTACGTGCCTGCAAGCCAGCCTGTGCAGCCACAGGCTTACACTTCACTGCCCTCCGCGGCACAACAACAAGCAACGGTCATCCAACCAGTACAGTCAGTACCAGCACAGAGTACATCAATTGTATCCCAGATGGTGAACGTCCAGAACTGCACTCTTACAAGACAGTCTGGGCAGCCAATTGTCCAGGCAAATGCCACTGTACCACAGAGCTATAGTCCTTGTATGCAGCAACTTGCAAGTACCCACATTTTACCAGTCTTGCAGCATGCTGAAGCTGGCCAGACGTTGCCATCATTGCAGCAAGTCTCCCAAAATTTACTGCCTGATCAACAGTCTGTCGCTTCAGCTGTGCAACATTTGCCAAATGTCCACAGTCTCCCGGCCTCGCAGCCCGTATCAGCCTACACAGCAGCACAGATTGTCTCAACTGTGCATAGCTTTCAGGAGGCTGCAGCATTACAGCCAAGCATGCAAACATCTCAGCGGGGTGCTACCAGCTTACAGCATGGTTCTTCTGGAGCTCTAATGATGGGCCAAGGAGAGCCTCTTCTGACAGGTCAAGCCACAACTCAGAACGTTCTTCATACAGCTGGCATGATGGCTCCCGGGAAAGTAGATTTTAAAGAATCTGTTATTCTTACTGCACCTTTACAAACAAGTCACAGGACAGAAGTTCCAGGCCAACTGGTAAGTTAAACGTTTTACCTGCTTATCTGAAGTTTAACTGTTATTATCTGAGCAATCATCCTGCAGTTGAAAATGAAATTTAAATGATTGTGGGACACACTATGCAGGTTTAAACGTCTGCATCCAGTACTAAAGATTGAGTCTTATTGAGTCTGCTCACATACACACTTTGTACTAAATTTACCATAGGTTTCCAACAATTTTCATACCAAATTGTTGCATATGAAATGGCAAAACCAATTTCCTTGTTTCTTATAATTTGCATGGAAATATTATGAAGCACATTTTACATATTTACTACATTTTGCTTCAGTTCAAATACACACAATATTTGAGCTGTATTAAATCTTTATTTTATTTGT